>PISW01012277.1:0-33766 GCA_004023785.1 Mungos mungo | reverse complement strand
TGAGGCCTGGGTCCCCACGTCCCTGTGCCTGGTGTGCGTTGGCCAAACCCACTCACCTGCAGTGTCTGGTCTCATGTCTGTTTCCCTTCCAGACCCGCAGTGTTAACACGGGTCCAGGCAGTGCTGGGCTGTGGGGGGGTCATGGGAGCAACACCGCATCTGTGTGGGTCCCTATGGGCCTCTCTGTCCCTCAGCTGTGCCAGGATCCTCTGTCCACATTGCAGGTATTGGAGGAACCACATCTAGTACAGGAGATGCCTCTCATATTGCCTACACTGAGGTCCGCTCCCCAGGCCAGGTCGTGTGGATGATTTAATTGGAAGAAGCAGGGAATCCACCTCTGGCGACACCTGTCCGGTGAGTGAGGCCTGCATCCCTGGTCCTGCCCCACCCCCTCTGAGCGCCCTGAGCAGGGGTGGATTTAGCAACATCGGTGAATTTCTGCGGGAACTCGTTGTGCACACGTCACCAGAGGACACACGTCGTGGTGGATGGAGTGGGACCTGAGTATTTAAATCGATCCAAACCTGTGTTCCAGTTTCGTTAGGCTTCAGCCTCTTGCTCACCCTAGATGGACCCCAATCTCCCCAGGTATAAGACATGAATCAGCCTGTCAGAGCCTCAGCCTCTGGGACAATGTCACTGTGGATTCATACTGTCCAGCCTTGATCGGTTTAGCACCTCCCACTGTCAGGATGTTCTCCAGAGCTATTAAAATAGAGACACAGACCAGCACATTTCACTGAATACTGGGCCATGAGGGGCATGGATCTTGTCTTGCTCCGCGTCCCTAACTCACTGGGTCCTGTAGACACTCTGTGAGCTGTGACCCCTGTGCCCACGTTACATGTGAGACACAGGAGACCACGAAGGCTGAGGCTCAAGGCTGCCCGAGCAGCTCCCAAGCAAGGGGACGAGACTCCAGGGCCTGAGTTCCCAGCCCCTCTGCTCTCCTGCATCCTGGCAAACCCCTCTCTTCTGCCCTGTGGTCTTGGCTCGTGGCAGAGCCTCCTATTTCTCCGGAAAGAAGTAGAAGTTGGTAAGTGACAGCTGCTCATACCAGTAAATTTTTACCTGGCCGCTCACTGACCTCTGCCTCCCTGTCTCTCCTGTCCCCACGGGGGATGCTGAATTCCTCGGATCTAAGTAGGACCTTTCCCTACACATGCAGGCCTTGTCTCTGGGGACGTACCCAGACCATGGCCCCACCTCTGAGCCTCACAAGGCTCCCTGGCACCGGGGATCCGCCCACCCTTCATGCACTTTGTTGAGCCGAGTAGGGGACCCTCGCTCCCTGCAGACCGGCTCCGGAGCCTCCCTGCTCTCCCCACGGCCCGGAGCACAAGCCGTGAAGTCTGTGTCAGGTCCTACTTCACAAGGACATGTCACGTCCCTCCCTGATGGCCTCTCTCGTGCACTCCCGGCAAAGGCACTAACTAGTCCAGGGAGTTTTCTGTAGATTCCTGGGAATTTCTACGCAGACGCACGCAGAACCAATGTCTGTACCAAGACAGGGTGTCTATTTCCTTTTCCCGTCCACATCTCGTTTTATTCCTTTTTCCTGTCTTATCGCATTTGGTCAGACTCCCCCGAGAGGCTGCACGAGAGGGGGGACCACACTCACCGCTGGCTCGTCCCCACTTTACTGGGAAAGTGTTCCGTTTTCCAGCGTCTACAGTCAGATTAGCTGTCGGGCTTTCTGTAAATTCGTTTTATTACCTTTGTCAGTTTCCTTTTCTCTACTTGTGTTTTTCTGATTTCCTTTCTTCCACTTGCTCTTATTTTTATAGACTCATAAGGTAAATGCCTAAATTAATGATTTGGAGCATTTTCTCCTGTAAACTATGACTTTGATCATATATGTTTCCTTATTAGCACCTCGTTAGCTCTTTTCAAATGTTTTTTAAAAATAGTTTTTAATATTCATTTATTTTTGTGTGACAGAGAGAGACAGAGAGAGACAGAGCCTGAGTCGGGGAGGGGCAGAGAGAGGGAGACACAGAATCAGAAGCAGATTCCAGGCTCAGAGCTGTCAGCACAGAGCCCGATGCACAGCTTGAACCCACGAACTGTGAGATCATGGCCTGAGCTGAGGTCAGATGCTCAATCATCTGAGCCCCCCAGGGGCCCCTTTTCACACGTTTTGATGTCTTGTATTTTCATTTCAGTTCACCTCCAATGGTGAAGTATTTCCCTTCAGACACCCTCTCCGACAAGCGGGAATGAGAATTGTCTCACGTCATTGCTAAGTGTCTGGAAATGTCCTGTTATCGTTCTGTTATTAAATTCTACTCTAGCTCTATTGGAGTCGGAGAATATATTATGTGAGTCCATGAGAATCATTGGCGTCTGGGTCACGCCCAGGACAGGACATGGTCGTGGGGTGGGAGGGACTCTGCCGTCGCTGGGAGGGCCGAGATCTCTCCGAGGACCCACCAGGTCAAGGTGCCTCACGGGCGTGTTTGCCACTCCGTGTTCTTCCCGATTCTCCAGCCGCTCGCCGGCTCCCAGGGCAGGAGGGCTCGGTCTCTGGGACGCAGGAGGCCTCTGTCTCTCCCGTCGGTTCTGTCAGGTTTGCTGTGTGTCTCTGGTGCCCGTTGTCGGGTGGGCGCATGTTTAGGGGTCTGGTCACTCCCGGCTGAAGTGATCCTCCATTATTGTCTACAGTTCTTCTGTGTCCCTGATAATTTCCCAGGCTCTGAGGTCTACTTTTTCTGATATTATTTAGCCTTTCTACCTTTCTTTGGATTACTTTTATGTGACCTGGTGCTTCATTTGATATGTCACCTGGCTGGGCCCTGGTGCCAAGAATTGTGCCCAGGTATTATTCTGGATGCTTCTATGAAGTGAATTTGGATGGATAAACTCTGAGTAAAGCAAACGGTGCTCCACAGTGTGGGTGAGCCACATCTAATCAGTTGAAGGCCTGAGCAGTGCAAGGACTGACTTCCCCTGAGGAAGAAAGACTTCTGCAGCAGAGGGTCCGGGGACTGGGTCTGCAGCACCAACTCCTCCCTGTGTGTCCTGCCTGGTGACATGTGGACTTGACCCCAGCAGCACGTCCTCCCTCGTCTCAGCCCAGCTCCCTGACCCTGCAGACACCTGACCCCCAGCCTCTCCAAGAACGTGAGCCAAACCTTTACGATAAATCCCTCCAGATGTGCAAGCGTCCCTCCACTCTGCTTCCCTCGAGGATCCTGAGTAACTCCGACGGCGTATCTGTCCCGTCGTGTCACAGTGAGGCAGCTCCATGGAGCCGACGGGGAAGGTGGTCACAGTGGGAGTGACCCCAGCGTGTGTGCGGCTGCCCATCCCGCCCCCACCTGTGGTGCCCAGCCCATCCTGTGCCTTCCCTGCTCCGACCCCTCCCAGCACCCACACCGAGGCCCCCACACACACTCGGCGCTCCCCGCTCTGCACACAGGGCTCTGGGTTCCCCCGTGCGGATCTTCTGGAGATCCTCACTCTCACCCTCCTTTCCTCCTGCCTGTGTCCCCTCTGACCACCGTCCCAGTGACAGTCACATTCCCTGCACCCTCCTACGGATTCACCCAGCCTGCGGGGACTCCCGGGGCACCTCGTGTCCCAGCGGGACCTGGGCTGGTGCATGAAAATCGGGCCCCAGACCTGGACAGCGAGGGCGGAGGGTGCAGGAGAGGGGCCTCGAGGCCATGAGTGGACAGTCCTGCCCGTCCTGTTCCTGCTCAGCTTGGGGACAAGAAGAATGGGACGGACGAGGTCAGTGCTGCTCACAGGAGGGGGTTCCGGTTGTGAGTGCTTTGGAAAGTGCTGGTGAAAACAGGATAAGGGCCAGATCAGTGAGAGGGGACAGAGGGGGACCGACAGGGACCAACACGGACCCACAGCCGGGGTCCAGCTCTAGCCAGAGACCGGGGAGGAAGGCCTAGGGACCCTGGAGGCACAAAGTCCCTGACAAGCACCAGACCCGTGGCCTCCGAGGGGTCCAGCTCTGACCGCCGAGGCTCTGGGGTTGCAGGAGGGGAGTGAGTGGCTCCGTGACGCAGGGGACAAACCCGGGTGGCCGTGCCCTGAGATGTCCCTCCACCTCTCAGCGGATCTCATTCCCTCCTCCTGTGTCCCCATCCAGGGCGGAGGGGACAGGGCCCAGGGCCTCCGGCACCTCTGTTCCCTCTCCCGTCTCCCTCCCTTCCCAACTCCCACATCTGTGGGCAGTAACAGGAGGGCCGGGATGGCGGGTCCTGGTCGCCCCCCCGGGAGCGTCCCCACAAGTCTGGGAAAGCCCTGCTCTCCTTCTTCTCCTGCCAAAAGCAAGCAGGTGAGCTTGTCTGAGGATCTCTCTCCGGTTCTCGCTTCCCGTCCGCTCCCGGGCCCTGTGCTGCTCACACGTGTCGCCTGTGTGGGGGCCATCGTTACCGTCACTGTCATTTCTCCCTGCCTGGACCTCGGCAGTGTGAGCACAGTGCTCCGCCCCGTTCTCGGCCACATGGCCTGTCCCTCCTGCAGGGGGCTGGGTGGTGGCCGTGCAGTCACTGCTGCCCGTAGGGGGGAGACATTTGCTCCAAACTCACTTGTCCCTCGTCTGGGTGTGGACGGGAGCCCACCCAGTCCCACATCAGCTCCCCTGAAGTTGAGTGTCATTGTCCCTGCGACCACCTGCCCAGAGCTGCCCGCTCGGCTCTGCCAGGAGCAGCTGCGGGATCTCCGGGGGACAGAGCTGCTCAGGCGCGTCCGGCTGAGGGCCCTCGGCCAAGTGCGCAGCCTCTGCCGCGCGGCTCGCACCTCGGTCCGTCTGCCATCGTGGGGACCTCCCACGGCCTTCCGTCACGGGACGTGACCAAGGGAGAAGGACGCGGCAGGTGCCCTGGATCGCCTGCCCACAGCAACGCGCCGGGATGTTGACTGTAAGTCTCATGAAAATCAAGGTCCCTCCCGTTATATGACAGTTTCTAGGGGTGCAGTCATTTGGGGGAACATCAGCATCTCCCTCGAAGGTGAAAGCAAATTGCCTCCCTTTCGTGCCCCTTCGTAGGCAGGAGACACCAGGCCGTGTCAGGGTTTGTGAATCTGGCAAACATGTCACAAAGGGCCGGGCAGTGTCACCATGTCCACCGCACCTCAGCCAATGTGGAAGGGGAGGGCAGGCTCCCTGCTGGTGCTTCAATGTCGGGCTCCACGCCCCCTGGTGGAAGGCGCTGCAGTGGTGGCCCATGCAGCCTGGTCCCCCCGCCCCGCCCTCAGGGCCCCAGGGAGCAGGTCCTTCCTGGACCCTGCAGGGCGGCCAGCACAGCCTCCCCGCGGCCCAGGCCAGGTCAGCTCCGGTCAGTCAGGTCTGAGAAAGGTGTTCAGGAGCCACGGTCCATCTTGGAGCTGAGAACCCGACTGACAATGGGGACAGTGACCTGCCTCCCCCTTCCCCTGCATCTCTAAGGGGCCCAGGAAAGGAAGGGGAAGAAGGAGCACTAGCTCCCTTCCACCTCGGGGTGAACATGACTCACATTTGTGTCTGACGCACACGGGAAGCGGATGCATTTCTTGTTCCGCATCTGTTCTCCCCCATCCGATGGCCACACAGGCCGGAGTTATCATTGTGTCAACGGCCTCTCTGTCTGGGGCGGAGACTCCATCGCACAGCTGGGGAGTGTGTACAATACACGCTCCCGACTCTGCACTGGGAGGGGCTGCAGGCTCGGGACGTGAAGTGCAGACAGGAGCTGGACGGGGAAGGGGTTTCTGTCCTCAGGGGTTCCGGGTCCCCAAGGTCAGTGCTAATTCTGTGAAAGGAAATTAGGGAAATGGAGAGTCAGGACGGGGGGCTGCTGGGCATCTGCTCCCGGAGCACAGCCAACACCTCCCTGACGCAGGAGGTCTCCCGGAGACGGGCGTTCTGGAGAGAATCGAGGCTCCCTGGGGCCCTGGAGACCTCACTGCCCCGCACGGGCCCAGTGACCCTCCCAGCCACCCCTGACCGTCTCCAAATCCCTCTGTGGTGAGAGCTGGCTGGCTCAGGTGTTTGAGCCATGTGACCCTGGGATGCGCAGGGAATGAGGGACAGACGAGATGGTCAGCGGGTCTGGTCCTCAAGCCGCTCTCCGGGCAGCTGACTGCGGCCCCGGCTCGTCCAGGAGGGTTTCCAGCCATGAAGCCTGTGGGTCAGCACAGATGCCGTGTTGCCCGGTTCTGTCCTGAGGCTCAGGGTCAGGGTCTAGGTTAGCTGCTTCCTGGTTAGAACAGTTTGGGAAGTGGCCGAGGGGGGAGAGCAAGCCCCACCCTGAGCAGGGCCGGAGGCGCTGGCCTGTGTGACGCAGGCAGGGCAGGGGGGAGGCTGCGGTCAGCGAGGGCCTCTGTGGACCTCAGTCTGCAGAGCTGTGGCCACAGGCCTGTTTCCTCTGCCTGGGGGTGTGAGAAAGGAGATAGGGTGTGCTGGGCAGGGCTGGTCTCCCTCCCCCTCCAGTGGGGCTTCTCAAGGCCAGGGGACACTTCGGTCTGGAAAGATCAGTGGCCCAGAGGCCTGAGATGTGGGCCTGACCTTGCCACATCCTGGCTTCCAGACTGTGGGCTATCAAGTACCGTAAATGGGCCCTGACTTCCCCCATTTGTAAAAAGGCCACTCACAGGGACGGTGCCTGTGGAACCACAGAAATTATAAGACTCTGTCCACGGTGACGTTAGCTCTTGCTGCCCAGGATGGCGGGAAGTGACGCAGATCCATATCTGGAGTTTGAAAATGTCCCTGGAGCGGAGCCAGCCTGGAGCACGTGGTGGCCACCCCTCCGGTGTCCCTGACCCGCAGCTGCTGGGGGCTCCGTCCTGGGCCCGGCCCCAGGCCCCAGCCCAACCACTGGTTTCACAAGCAAACACCCCTCCCCTGAGGGAGCTCCCCAGGGCTGCAGGGACGGGGACAGGGGCATGGCTGCCGCGCTCCCCACCCCCCTGCAGCGGGCACTCCATCCAGAGTTCCTCCCCACGAGGCTCCGGGACTGAGCCTCCTGAAGGACCGTCCCCGGTACTGGACGGGAGCCGGGGGAGAAGGCGGAGCTGATGCTCTCTCGTCTGAGGTGCGCAGAGCAGGTTGGGGGCCCAGGGTGGAGACGGGGACCCGCTGGAGGCCACACGGTGGATGGGACCAGAGCTGGACGATGGATTTCTCAGAGGTCATGGTCGGGGGTCCAGACCCTGCTCCTGACCTGCTGAGTGACTCTGATGGCCGTGCACCCTGAGGACGGGCTTTTACATCCATGAGGTTTTTCACCAGCCAGCAGGCTGACTCCCTTCAGTGAGTGTCCCCGGCCCCCCTGGGGGTCCCGCCTCAGGATCCCAGGGTCTGAGAAGCTGAGGGGGAGCCTCAGTGAGCAGGGAAAGGGCACCGCTGGGGGCAGTTATGGTGATGCTTCCCTGGTTCATGGGTGACACGGTTCTCAGAGGTCATGGGGACCCGTCTGGGGAGAAGAGGCCTGACCCTCATCAGTGGCCGTGAGTCTGGGGCAGCGGAGCCGGAGGTCAGAGGAGCGCGTCCCTGCCCTGGGCCTGTGCCTGAACGTGGGCGCTGGGCTGGCAGAGCCCTGGGGGGGGGTGCTGGTGGGGGTGCTGCCTTGTGGGGGGGCTGGGCCTGTTGGGGGGGCAGGGCCGGGCCTGGGGGCCCAGCGAGCCCGGGGGGCCAGCAGAATGTAAATGCCCATATTTCCTTGGGGGAGGGGTGGGGGTTGTCTCTTCCCACAAAGTGCTACGTTCTTGTCCTCAAAGCGTCTTCCTTGGACACCTGACAGTTGAAGCGCAGAGAAAATCCAATCGGAAATTTGACTGTTAAATGGTGTAAAGACAAAGACAGGCCCAGAGCAGGGGGGCCCGTGTCCTTGGGACTCTGCGCCCAGCCATTGGCTGGCTCTGGAAACAGGGCTGCCAGGTTGAGTGTGAACTGGGAACACAGGTAAAAGGGGTCCCACTGGGGGGCGGCTGGGAGCTGAGATCACCAGGCCGGTAGTGCCCACAGGACAGGCCTGTGATCCATCCAGAAGCTCATGGAGGGCGTGATCATCTGTCCTCATTCCTGAGTCCCAGTGCAGGGGGGAGGTAAAGGGAAGCTTCTGATTGGTTTTATCTAGACAAACCAGGAGTGTCCTAGACAGTTAGCTCCGCCCCTGGGTTGGGCAGAGCCTATAAGTTGTTCTGAATAAAGCTTTCCTCCTCTCTTGCCTCTGTCTTCTGGATGTGTCTTACGCAGCAAAGTAGGCCCAGAGCAAGCCTGGAGGGAGGCAGCCTGTGATGGGACCCCGCCCAGAGGCCCCCAGCCTGTGCTGGGCCCCTTGGCTCCTGAGATTCTCCATCCTCCTCCTCAGTGAGTGGCCCGGGTCCTGGGGGGGAGGCTGCTGTGCAGGGCAGGGAGGGGGCTCCTGTGAGTCTGATGTCTGTGGGGCAGGACCCGAAACACCACCTCTGTCCTATGGCACCTGTGGGGCCTTGGCTCGGAGCTGGGCCACCTCACAAGGGTGCCACATGGCCTCCGCAACTGTATGGGGATGAAGGGCCGGCCCAGAGGCCATGTTGGGGCGGGTGGACCCCCCTCTGGCCCCTGTGCGCCCGGTACACACTTAATTCTTTCACTCAGGAACTGTGGGCGGCTCACAGGCTTTGAGGGCATCTGCGCCCCCTTGCTGGAAGGGTGTGGACGAACAGAGGGCGCTGACAGGCCCCAGGAGGGGGAACGGGGTGGCAGGAAGGGAAGCAGCAGGTCCCTGAAAGGGAACTGAAGGAAAGACTGTCCTTACTAAACCCAGCCTTTCCGGTTGTTCCTTCCCGGGAGGCTGCTGCGCGGAGAGACTCAGAGGCCATCGAGACCACTGAAGCCGAAGGAAGGGTCTTTATTTCCGGCCAGGACCGCACAGGGTCAGCGCAGAACTCCTGAGTGGGCGGCAGAGTCCGAGGACTAGGACTTTTCATACTGAGCAAGCAGTGGGGCGGGCGGGACCGAGGCGGAATTGAAGGTTGTTGTCAAAGGCCCTGAAGCGATCAGGAGAGCGGCCATTGCCTGGGGTGCAGGGAACGTTCGTCGTTTCGAAGGCAGGGTGTAGGGGTGCAGGGGAATTTCTAGGGATTGGTTATCATCTCGAGAACCGAGTGTGCCCCCTGCGGTATAAACTACCATCACCCTTGTCTTTCACTTGCTCTTTCCCTTTGCCCCTGGGGACAGGCACAGAGCCCTCTGACGCAGCCTCAGAGGAGAAGCTGGGTCAGGATGGAAGGACTGAGGCTAAATTCATGTGCAACAAGACTCTCCGCTTTAGTGGAACAGATTAAATAAAAACGAGGGGAGCACTGAGTCTCCGAGCCAGAATTCTCTGGAATCCTGGGAAAGCTTTTATTTCCTATCAGGTTTTGCTTGGGTGCCCAGGCCTTGCTGGAGGTTCAGGGGTTCTAGGACATTCCCGGACCCCGAACATCTGTGACAGGGCGTTTCCCAGTAGAAAATAGCTCTGTGGGGCACCTGGTGACTCAGTCAGTTGAGTGTCTGACTCTTGCAATCGGCTTAGTTGTAATCTCAAAGTTCATGAGTTTGAGCCCCGTGACGGGCTCTGTGCTGCATCAGCTTGGAATTCTCTCTCCTTCTCTCTGTGTCCCTACCCCCCACTCATGCGCTCTCACTCTCTGAAGATAAATAAATAAATAAACGTTTATTAGAAAATAAAGAAAATGAGCTTTGTAGGCAATCACATTCCTCTTAACTGATCAATTTTGTCGGCAACAAAATACAGGCTTCCTCTTTCAGTTAAAATTTGCCCCCGGAGGAAGCTCCCCCTGCACTGGTGCACTCGGCATTGACCCCAACGTGCCCAGGGCTTTCCATCTGTGATGTCATCACGTCCAGACGCTCAGCGTTAGGCGGTGAGGACACTCGGGTCAGCATTCAGGACCGTGTTCAAGGGGACGCCCCACTGGGACAGGACCCGATCCCAGCATTGCTCCGGATTCACGCTCTGCCCTGCCCCCCGGAGTCCAGGGAGTCTGCGGGGTGGGTTCATTAACACGGTGGGTTCTGTGGTTTTCTCCTCGTTCTTCATGAAACACACTCACACTTTCTGTCTCCACTGCCCTAGGCACCTTCAGCACTGTGGTCAGGAGCCCTGGAGCCCGTGGGTCTGGAGTGGAGGATTCTGGAAACCGAGTTTCCCTGAAGGGGACTCAAGGAGGCTCTGTGGTGTTTCATGTGATGAGACGTCCAGACGTCCCTCCTGAAGCCGAGCTGGAGAAGTTCTCTTGGGCCTTTAAAAACAAGAGAAACTACATGGTCTTCCTGCGCGTCTCTCCCGGGGTAGATGTTCCAGAATGGGTCACCTCCCGGGACAGGTTGGAGAAGAGGGTCCATGTGCTCAACACAACGACCCTGCGGATTGACAAGCTGACCCTGGAGGACAGTGGGTGGTACCGGGCTCGAGCTTTCTTCACCGAATTGATAGAATCCGTCCAGTATTTCCACCTCAGTGTGTACGGTACGTGGTGGCCCCTCCCCCATGACACACGTGCCCCCTCCGTGGTCCCTGGGCGTGTCCATGGCTTCCTTGCAGGATCCCTTCCAGACCCCAGACCTCAGGCTCTGCTTCTCCCTTGAAATCAGAAGCTGTTTGGTCACTGCGAGGGGAGGCGGGGCTGAGACTCCCAGCAGGGCCGGGTCCTCGGGGCTTCAGGAAGGAGAAGGGACACGTGGGGACGTGGGGTTTTGCCGGAACCCTCACTGTGCTCACGGGACACGTGCACGTGACTGGTGTGGTGGCGGCTGCTGCTGCTGTCACAGATGGGACCGCCAGGGGTCTCAGCGCAGCCCCCACCGCTTGTGCACCTGTGCTGTGGGTCAGGGTCAGACCCGGGGCCACCGCGATGAGGGTCAGGTGTCCGCAGGGCTGTGCTCCTTTCTGGAGGCTCCGGGGGAGGATCCACGTCCTTCCTGTCCCACCTTGTAGTGGTGGCTGCGTCCTTGGTGGGTGGTCTGTCCTCCACCTGCAAAGCTGGTCCTGGTGGGCTGATCCTTCTGGTCCTGCTTCCTTCCCCTACTACCTCCTCAGTCCACGTGTCAGGACCCTGTGATCCCACCTCCCCCATCAGGGTTCCAGACCATCCCTAGTTTCGGTTCAGCTGGTTCAAGGCCTCAGTTCCCCTTCAGCATGGAACCTGAGACACTTGCAGGATCTGTGGGTTAGCATGTGGTCATCTTTGGGGACACTGGTCACCAGACACATACACAACTCATGTGGGGTCCTCCCCGGCCTGTCCCCTCCTCCTTCTCAGCACAGCCGAGGCCACCCTCACTCCCAGACCCCCCGGTGCAGCTCTGAGCCTCCAGGGACACAGGAGAAGGTCACAGGGCAGCCCTTCCCCAGAAACGCAGTCAGCACGTCTGTCTGTCTCTGTCTCTGACTCCCCTCTGTGTCAGGAGACATCCTGCTCTGGGGAGGCGGGTCCCGCAACCTCGGGTTCCTGAGATTCCCAGACAGACAGCCTGTTACCTGTCTCCTGTGTGGACGGCAAGTTCACACACGTTTTAACAGAGCTCGGGATGGCCATTTCTCGGTGCCCCACTGCGTCCCCCACAGTGGCCTCTGCCGCTGGGAGCCTGGAGCTGATCTCTGGCACTCAGAGCTGCCAGGTGCCCTCAGCACCTCAGCCGTGCGGTGCATCCACCATAGGAGCAGGAGCAGGAGGAGGGGGCCCCGGTAGAACGGGACAGATCCTTCTGTCCCAGACTTCTTCTAGGGGACACTGGACTCTCTTAGAATTAGTGGTTGTGGTAGGACGGGTCGAGTATGTGTTTTCTCCGGGGAGATGATCAGACGTGCTCAGTGCAGTGAGACCACCTGGGGCTTCACTCAGCAGCTCCTTCCTTAGAGTCACTTGCTGTATATTTGGGTCAAGTCTGTCTTGTCTGTAACATGGACGCACCATCCTTAGGGGGAGGGGCCAGGGCCTCAGTGAGATTCCGCATGAGAAAGCATGAGTGTGATGGTCTCCACCAGGTGACACTCTGTCCTCCTGTCCCTCCTGCCCCAGAGCCTGTGTCCCATCCCCAGATGCTGGCCGAGATTCTGTCCCTCACACCAGACTGGTGCAACGTCACCCTGGAGTGCCACCCCATGGGAACCACGTGGGATGTGAACGTGTCCTGGGAGAGCAAGGTCCTCCCCAGGGAGCAGGAGCACACAGGGGCCCCGGGCCCGGCCCCCACCCCCTGGACCCTGGCTCTGCACCTGCCCCTGAGCCGGCCCAGCCCCAGCGTCACCTGTGTGGTCAGCAACCCGGTGGACCGGAAAACTGCCACCCGGGACCTCGGGGAGGTCTGTGGCCATGGTGAGTGGGTCCTGCCTGAGGGAAGGGGCCTCCAGAGCTCAGGTCCCCCTGGGTGAGGGTCCTGGGTCTGACCCCCATGTTTATGTCACCACCTGCCACCTGTCACCCCATCCAGGAGTCTGGCAGGTGCATCCAATTGACTTCTGCCTTTTGGTGTCTCCCTCCTGCTCCTCTGCACCCCTCATCCCTGCTGCTCCAGGCAGCCCCCCTCCCACACTCTCCCCTCCCTCATCCCTCAGTCCTCGTGTGTCTCGGGAAGTTTTCAGGAAGGAGAGCAGGGGTGAGTCAGTGTCTGTGGCACCTGAGGGAGGTGGGGCCAGCCGCGGCCTGCAGGGCTCAGGGCTCGGGACTCCTGTGCCTGGTTCTGGTCTCAGGGACACACTTCCCACGCACGTGCTCGTCTGGATTCCCGGATGTGCCCTGCTCTCCTCAGCCCCGGGTTCTGGTCAGGCCGTTCCTCTGCCGCCAGACCTTTCATGTCCGGATTCTCCCTTTCCCACTAATTCCTATCTAGGGACCTCTTCTCTGCAGCTGCCCCACAGCTGTGACCCTGCAGGCACACTGAGCACACTAAGAGTGAGGCTCTGGCCAACAATCAGTGTCCTGTGAGGTCTGGACACCCAGGGGGTGGGGCCTCGGCTGCTTCTGCTTTGACCTCCTGTCCCTCCTCGGCCTTGGGCAGTTTGCTCACAGACAGGGTGCCCTCTGGGTGCCTCCTCATTCTACACCCCATCCTCCCCCTTCTGCGGGGCACCTGCTGCATCAGCGTCCCCGAGTCCTCAAGGCGCCCGCCCCTCAGCGACCCCTAGATCCTCAGCAAGAGGCTCCTGCCTCCCCCTCATCCTCCTCCCTGGCACCTCTCTGCCCGGCTCCTCCTCCACCTGCTGCAGGGGTGCTGGCTGCCCCCAGGGCTGGGGATTGTACACGGTGTTCCTGGTCTGTCCCTCCTCTCAGAGTGCTGCTCCCCTGAGTACCTGGTAACCTCCATTCCTCACTCTAGACTCAGTCCATTCCTCACCTCCTCCGGGAAGCTCTCCCTGAAGCCCTGTGCACCAGCTGTAAACCTCTAGTGCACCGCCTGGCCCCAGCTGGCTGCCTTTGCATTTCCCAGCCCTGCCCCCACTGATGAGCTCCTCACGGGCGGGGACCCTGTCCTGTCCTCTCAGCACCCGGCCCCCAGCAGGGGCTCAGAACCGGGTGGTGAGAGCACCTGCCATGTCCCCTCCTCAGCTGAGACCAGTCCCTTCAGACGTGTCCCCGTGCTTGGCAATGGGCCTCTGACCTTGTCTCTTGTCTGATCCTTCTCCACTGTCTCTGAGGGGGAAACAGGTCCACGTGGAAAGGCCGGTGCGTGTTTACTGAGACTCCTCCTGGGTTCTCTCGGGGTCCTGCTGCTGGTCCTCGGAGCTGGGCTGTACCTGTGGTGCTCATGTGGGGAGAGGAAGCGCGTGGAGCCTGGGAGAGGCAGGTGCCCTTCTCCCTCCCTGCCCTCACGCCTCCCTCCCCCCTGACCCTCAGCTCCTCCCTCTGCATGTTGTGGCTCAGGGAAGGTCCCTACAGGAGGCTGTGGGGTGTGGGCATGACTGTGGGATTAATGGTGGGGGGGAGGGCACGGGTTCCTAAGGTTCTGATTCACACCATGTGTGTGGGACACAGGGGCAAGATCTCAAGAGAAGCACAGGACCTTTGATGGTGGTGTTCCCGATGCCAGGCAGGTGTCCCGCACCGGCAGGGACAAGGTGAGGCCTGGGTCCCCACGTCCCCGTGCCTGGGTGTGCGTTGGCCAAACCCACTCACCTGCAGTTTCTGGTCTCGTGTCTGTTTCCCTTCCAGACCTGCAGTGTTAACACGGGTCCAGGCAGTGCTGGGCTGTGGGGGGTCATGGGGGCAGCACTGCATCTGGGTGGGTCCCTCTGGGCCTCTGTGTCCCTCAGCTGTGGCAGGACCCTCCGTCCACATTGCAGGGATCGGAGGAACCACATCTAGTAGTGTCTACACTGAGGTCGCCTTGTCAGTCCATGTAGTATGGATGATTTAATTCTAAGAAACAGAAATCAGCCTCTGGTGACACCTGTGTCGTGAGTGTGAGGCCTGCACCCCTGGTCCTGCCCCTCCCCTTGTGACTTTTGGTTTTTTGAGGACAAGTTAGATGAGATAATCTAAAAAGGATGAACTCTGAGTAAACAGTCTCCCCCCTCCCCCACAATGGGGGTGAGCCACATCCAATCAAAGGCCTGAACAGTACAAGGACTGACTTCCCCTGAGGAAGAAAGACTTCTGCAGCAGAGGGTCCGGGGACTGGGTCTGCAGCACCGGCTCCTCCCTGTGTGTCCTGCCAGGTGACATGTGGACTTGACCCCAGCAGCACGTCCTCCCTCGTCTCAGCCCAGCTCCCTGACCCTGCAGACGCCAGACCCCCAGCCTCTCCAAGAACGTGAGCCAAACCTTTACGATAAATGTCTCTAGATGTGCAAGCGTCCCTCCACTCTGCTTCCCTCGAGGATCCCGAGAAACACCAACTGTGTATCTGTCCCATCTGGTCACTGTGATGCAGCTCCATGGAGCTGACGGGGAGGGGTGCTGACAGTGGGAGTGACCCCCAGCCGTGGGTGCAGCTGCCTGTCCAGCCCCCACCTGTGGCGGCCTCCTTCCCCCCCATCCTGTGCCTTCCCTGCCCCGACCCCTCCCAGCACCCACACCGAGGCCCCCACACACACGGCGCTCCCCGCTCTGCACATGGGGCTCTGGTTTCCCGCAGCGGATCTTGCCGGGATCCTCACTCTCCCCCTCCTTTCCTCCTGCCTGTGTCCCCTTCTGACCCACTGTCCCAGGGAGAGTCACGTTCCCGTGTCCTCCCAGCAGTCCACCCAGCCTGCAGGGACTCCCGGGGGACCTCGTATCCCAGCGGGACCTCAGCCGGTGCATGAAAATCGGGCCCCAGACCCGGACGGCGAGGGCAGATGGGGCAGTGGAGGGGCCTCTAGGCCATGAGCAGACAATCCTGCCCTTCCTGTTTCTGCTCAGCTTGGGGACAAGAAGAATGGGACAGACGGTGTCAGGGCTGCTCACGGGAGGGGTTCTGGTTGTGAGTGCTTTGAAAGTGCTGTTGAAAACAGGACAAGGGCCACAGCAGGACAGGGGACAGAGGGGGACCGACAGGGACCAACACAGACCCACAGCCAGGGTCCAGCTCTAGCTCGGCTGTCCATTTGCCCAATTCAGAGGCCAGGGAGGAAGGCCTGGGGACCCTGGAGGCACAAAGTCCCTGACAAGCACCAGACCCGCGGCCTCTGAGGGGTCCAGTTCTGACCGCCCAGGCTCCAGGGTTGCAGGAGGGGAGTGAGTGGCTCCATGATGCAGGGGACAAACCCGGGTGGCCGTGCCCTGAGATGTCCAGAATATAATGGTACACGCAAGGAAAGGACTGTGCCTGTCTTAGGTTGGGGGCCTGCCAATCCTTCTTACCCGTCATGGGCACACCCAGAAGCCTGTGCCTGAGCAGCCTGTCTTAGGTTGATAGGATGGTAAGGCCCGTCTTACCTGTAATTGGCTAACCAGCCTGTGCCTCTTGCCATAATAACGCTCTTCATCGACCTTCTGGTTGGCCACATTGAGCTTATGATGGACCTGGATAGGCTGCATCTGATAGCATCTATTTGCTGCCTTAGAAGTGCCATGACCTTATTGAATAGAACAGTGCCCAAAGACACCAAGATCAGCAAACCCACAATAGGTCTCAAAAGCAGGACAGATAGGGTAGAAGTCCATAAAATAGGTCTTAGAAGTGGGAAGAGATAGGGTAAAAGTCCATGAAATCCACTGAGGGAAGGACTGTCGATGGATTCCCTCCTCTTCTCCAGATCTTCCCGAAGCCTCTCAATCTCCTTTCTCCAGCCATCCAGAGAAGGTCCTACCATTTCCCAAACATGGTCTTTAAAAGAAAAGACAGGGATATTTCTCAAGGAGATTTTTTTCTCCCCGGAAGACTGAGTATTATGATCAGTTTGCTTTACTAGTTTCTCTGGCAACCATCGGGCTGCATCTGCCTGTTGGATCTACAGTCCTTGGCAAAATGGCCTTCTTTACCACAGTTGAAACATCTTCCTCTTATGCTGACCTAGCAGCTCTTTAATTGTAAACCCCTAAGAGGGCTGCAGCCATTGCCAATCCCTGTTTGTAGGCAGAGCCAATATCGGCCAGCTTTTTCCGATAAGGCCTAATGGCCGCCTGACACGTGGAGTAAGCAAGTTGTTTAACGAATTCGGTGCCAGCATCAGCAGTGCCAAAGATAGCCCTGCTGCCGTGAGAAGCCAATGGACAAAGTTGGCAAAAGGCTCATCGGGACCTTGCTTAATGTTAGTTAAGGAGGAACTGAGGTCCCCTTTGACTGGTAACTTTCTCCTATTAAAGGTGTTAAGTAATGATACTTTAGGAATTGCAGATATATATGAGCAGTTGCAGCATTTACCCATGCTATATGACCTAAGGTGTATCATTGTACTAGAGTGCTTTTTTAAAGTCTTCTATCATTTGAATACTGGGACTAAACCAAAGTGGCAATAACAGATCTTATTTGCCCTTGGGATCCTTCAGCAAAACCTAACTCCTTTTTAACCTTGTCCGGTCTAGCTAGTCAGTCGATGTGGGTTCCTGATCCTGAGGGAGGGAGAGAAAGGGCAGGAAGGGGGAGCACAGAGAGTAGGGACACAACACACGGTTTCTGATCAAGCCTCTTCTTTATTGAGAAAACACCGTATCTTATAAAGGTTTCGAGGCGGGAAAACATGCAGCTGACCTAGACCTAGGTCGGTTGCTAGGACACAGGGTTAAGGGATTAAGACTGGAGTAAAAGAGGAAGCAAACTAAGGTTTTTAGCACAGCACTGAAGGGCCGATCCCACCCTGCCTGCAGGTGGTTGATCTTTGTTCTTCTGGCTTCTCCCCTGACAGGGAGTGGCGCTCCCCTGCCTATTTTTGTAACTCCCCTCAGGGAGGGACATTTCCGGCTAGCAAATGGCCAAGCAGCTGAATCTTTGCAGCTTCCCACATAACCTAAGCAATTAAAGACCTGATAAAGATCGGACCTAAAGCTTTTGTCTTCTTAACAAGAGAAACCCTTCATTTACATAGTCTTAACAAGAGCAGACCACGGGCCTGGAAAAACTTGTCTTTTGAAAGAGAGATAAGCAGAATTTTAACCTTATACCAATATACCTTTAATATTCCTCACATAAAATTCTTTTTAATGATTACTTTCTTTTACCTTTTTTTTCCCCCTAACTCTGCCTATCTCCACAAGTCCGCAGATTCACCCCCACACACACACCAGAGGCTATTGCATTCCCTCCCACAAAGGTTTTACAGACGAGACCGAGACATTTAGAAAAACATTTAACTGGGCAATCTCTTTACTTTGCTCACTTTCCTTATTCTCTATTTTTTTAAAAAGAAACACTTAAGGACAAACTTCATGGAGGAACTGAAAAAATCCCAATCATTGCTTTTTCTTAACTTCCATTCCCTGTGCCCTGAAGGTCTGTTTAGTTCCTGCCCTAGAATCACCGATCACTACGTCTGAGCCGTGGGCTGTGCAACAGGCCGTGCAGTCCACCCCTTTTACCCGAGCCATGGGCTACGCGGCAAATTACCGCGCCGTCGACTCCTTTTAATTTCTTACCTTTTTTCTCTTCTTTCTTCCTTGATTGGTGTTCTCCACCAGGTCCCTCGCACTCAGGTCTCACACGTTGGGCGCCACTTGTCCCGTCTAGTGGGGTCAGTTGACGTGAGTCCCGAGAGAGGGAATGAGGGCAGAGCA
Organism: Mungos mungo; assembly: GCA_004023785.1. Taxonomy (NCBI): domain Eukaryota; kingdom Metazoa; phylum Chordata; class Mammalia; order Carnivora; family Herpestidae; genus Mungos; species Mungos mungo. The sequence continues at coordinate 15,640 of PISW01012277.1, read as the reverse complement.
GGACAGGGGGCACAGAGAGTGGAGGCCAGGCAGTGTTTCCGATCAAGCCACCCTGCTCTTTATTGAGAGACCACGCATGTCTTATAAAGGGTAGAAGGCAGGCAGCTGACGTGAGTTAGTTGCTAGGAAACAAGGGCGGGGACTGCAGCGCTCCGCCTCAGAGGCTAACAAGGCAGGCTTGGGAGGTAAACAAGAAGGCCTCAGCTGAAGGTAATAATGCAGCTCTTGCTGTCCTGGGAGTGATAACGCAGCTCAGCTGTGCGGGCGGCTGATCTTGCAGGTCAAGGCACGTGTCTTTTCTTCTGGCAGCTCCCGACACCTGGGGCTCTCCTCTGAGCTGTCCCCTCCTTGCCATTTCCCGGCTCAGCCACTGGCTTCAGCCCCTACACCAGCACGGAGCACTCCCTGTGCCCCAAGGGGAGGGACTCCCACTGCAGGACCACTCAGGAGAGTGGGGGCATGACCACAGCCAGCTGTGAGACTCTGGGCAACGTGACTGAATTTCTGGAGCCTTTTCTGAGATGATGTGATTATATCTATATCCAATTCACAGGGTCGTCATCAAGGCATCCAAGGGCGCGGGTCACACGTGTCCCCCCACCTGCCTGAGATCCTGCCATTAATGCCTCCTGTTTGGGTAAAGGCGCTGTTGCAACCACTGGAGCCGCCCCTGGGAGAGCATCTCAGGTGCTCCGCCTGCACTTGGACCTGGTGGCCAACGGCATGACACCCGGACAGGGCCTGCAGACGGGAGTGGCGGGGGAGGGGCGGGCACCTGTCCGGAGAGCGCATGGTTCTCTACCCGAGTCACACCAGAAACACCCGAGGGCTTGCTGGCACTCCCAGAACTCTTCTCGTGGGTCTAGGGCAGACCTGAGGCCTTGCATTTCTAACATGGTCCCAAGTGACGGCCCCGCCCTTTGAAAGCCACTGGACTAAACTCATGCAGCGGGAAAGGAAGCGGAGCCGCTGTCCGGACCCTGGGAAGCAGCCAGTGGCCTCCTCCTCTGACCGCACAGAAGGGCGGCGGGTCTGGATCAGGGACCCACAGACCATGGGGACCTTGGAAGTCCCCTGGTCCAGTCCCAGCAGATTGTGGTGGGAAAAGCGGGATCCGGAAGGAACACTGAGAAGGACTCGGGCGGGCAGAAAACCATGGCACCAGGCAGAACGGGGTCTCCTGGCCCCCAGGTGAGTGCACTGTGCACTGTCCCCACCTGTCACAGCCCCTGCCTCGCAGTGACATTCCATCTCAGCCCCTCTGAGTCATGTCCCCATCTGACCTGGGCCACACAGGGCTCAGAAAGGAGGTCCTCAAGACCTAAGTCCCAAGGCTCCCCCTGGAGAAGCACAGGAGGGTGGCAACAAAGATTGTCTGACCCAGACGCTCAGCCCTGCCCCCTCAGTCTGCCCCGGGGGAGCTCCCAGCCCAAGGGAGAGAATGTCCCCCTTCCCTGGGAAACACCACAGAGAGATGGGGAGCCAGGAAGTACCAGCTTCAGGAGGGGTGGGGGGAGAGGTGGGGCGCTCACTTACTTCTCCATCAGCCTTAGAAAAAACTGCTTGCTGGGTTCAGTTGCCTCTTTCCTAAAACGCAGATCACAGGAAGAACGCCTAACATTTACCTGATGCCTGGCAGTTTTTCAGAGCACTTTTGCAAGGAGAGTAGCCAAGGTGAGTTACAAATGTGTTCAACTAATACTTTTTTAATCTTTAAAAAAATTTTAATGTGTATTTTTGAGAGAGAAAGTGAGAGAGCGATCAGGGGAGGGTCAGAGACCAAGGGATATACAGAATTGGAAGCAGGCTCCGGGCTCTGAGCTGTCAGCACAGAGCCTGATGTGGGGCTCAAACCCATGAACAGCAAGATGATGGCTTGAGCCGAGGGCAGGCACTCAACCGACTGGCCCCCCAGGCTCTGTGTCCAGCTAATACCCAGTGAGTGTGTACTGCGTTCCCAGCTCTGTTCGGATCTGGGACACCAAGGTCAACAAAACAACAAAGAACTTGGCCTCAGGGAACACACATTCTAGGTTGGGGGAGGGCAGAATGGCAAATAAAACCTGAAGTGTTAGTGAGGATCTGTGCTGGGGGAGGCGGGTGTGATTTCTCACCCCCAGAGACTTGAGAGAGTGAGCAAAGCGGGGGGTGTTGGGTGCGAGGAGAGGGGTAGCATCTGGGCAGAGGGCACAGCCGGTGCTCAGAAGAGGTCTGCACTGAGCTGTGTTTGGGGGTTTCTGGGGGCGAGAGAGGAGCTAGTTGGTGGTGGACCAGAAGCACGGGAAGCGGTGTAGCTGGATGACCGAGAGCACCCCTCAACTCTGCTTGAGTCGCAGAATGATGTGGAGGAGGGTGACTGCCATCTGCTTAGCCCTGTGTGCATCCCTGCACTGTCTTTGGGAGGACCCGGGTGAGCCAAGGGCCCCAGGAGGACGCCTAGGTTATGAAGACATCGGGGCAGTGAGGGGCCTTGGCAATATCTGCCCCCACCCTACCTCCCATCCAGAGCCCCCAAAACCCCTCCTTAGGTGGAGCTGGGACAAGACCCCAGGTCTTCCCAACGTGCACCCAGAGACAGCAGAGCAGTGCGGTGGGTCCCTGGGCCCCTCACCAGGGTTTTCTCATTTCGTAGGTTGTATGAGAAGCGGATTCTTCAGCCTTCTGACCTCTGAGCCACTTTACCCCCAGAGGGCGCACTTGTAGTCACGAAGGACCTGGGAACAGGGATGCTTTCCCGGAATCGGAATGGAGGGGGGGGCGGAGCCTTGCAGAGATGACCCTCACAGCTCAACGGAAGAGGGAGGACCCTGGATGATGGAAAGAACCAGAGCTACCAAGATAAGACTCAGGGTCAGGCCGCTGTAGAGGGAGGCCTGGGAAGAGGAGAAGCGGTGTCCTTCACCCGCCTGGCTTCACCCTGAACACCGGCAATATCCTATCTCAAGGCTGCTCAAAATTCAAGGAATTTATCCACCCTGTTATTTTCATTGCCTGTCGACAGAAAGAAAGTCAAAGGCACGTCTTATTGAAATTATATTTCATAATTTTTGTTGCTATTGCAAATCGGATCTTGTTCCTGTTGTATCTTCTGATTAGTTTCAAAATAATACATACAGGGCACCTGGGGGGCTCAGTTGGTTAAGTGTGGACTCTGGGTTCCCGCTCAGGTCATGATCTCACAGTGGTTCGTGGGTTCAAGCCCCATGCTGGGCTCTGCGCTGACATCGGGAGCCTGCTTGGCATTCTCTGTCTCCTTCTCTCTTTGCCCTCCTCCACTTGCTCTCTCTCAAAATAAATAAATAAACATTTAAAAATATAGTAATATATGCAGAACACATTGTCACATCACGAAATTTCTCTACTGTCTGTAACAGTTTTTCATATGATCCCTTTGAATTTCTGGGTAAATACCCATATTATCCACAAATAATTATAATTTTTCTTCCTTCTTTCCAACTTTTATGCCTCGTTCCCCTCCCCGTGTCACACTGTGTGGGCAAATAGCTCCCGGACTGTCTGAGCAGTTTTGTTCCTCAGTGTGGGTCTTTCTAGGGTTTCCCCGTTAAACACGATGTCTGTGGTTGAGGCATAGAAGGCATGTTTAAAAGGTATGTTCTTATTGCTACTTTAGGAAGCATTTTACCACGAATAAAATGTGAACGTTTATTCTTTCCCCTTTGTCATCTGTGATCTCACCCGGCTTTCCTGGTTTCCTCCACGAATAACAAACACAGTAATAGACTTCCTCATATTGAGCGAGTCCTGTGTTACCAGAATCAACCCCAGGTGATGTATTATCCTCTAAATGTGCTATTGTTTGCTAATAGTTTTATTTGGGACTTTCGCTTCATTATTCATAAATAAAATTCTTCTGTGTTTTTTTTTTTAAGTTTATTTTGAGAGAGAAAGCAAGCACTCATGTGTGTGTGTGTGTGCAGGGGAGCGGCAGAGAGAGAGGGAGAGAGAATCCCAAGCAGTCTCCTGTCACTGCAGAGCCCGATGGGCTTGGGGGGTGCGGGGGGGCTCAATCCCATAAACAGCCCTGAGCTGAAATCAAAGTCTGATGCTTAACCGATCAAGCCACTCAAGTGCCCCAGGATTTAAATTATTTAACTGTAAGCTCCTTAAAGATACATAAACATACAACCATGTAAAGATGGCTTGGGCGTACGGCCTTTATACTGAGCCAAAAAGTATCCCTGAAGTAGATGAACACGAAAGCAACCACACAGCGAGGAATGGTCACTCCAGCCTCTGCTATTTTAACGTAATGTGATGGGTGCTTCTGTTTTGAGATAAACGAAATCCTTACCGTTAGGATCATGGGGGGAAATGTAGCTTCACATCCGGTCTCTATTTAATTTTTAAAACTTTCTTACAAACAACGTAGTTCATATAGGTCTGTTGTGTAACGCTTGATTGAACCTTTGTTTACCAGGTCAAGCCGGTCAGTCCCAGCCTGAACCAAAACTCTGCCAGGTGACAACGGATAGATCTGCAAAATCGTTTCGTACACCTGGGCTGAAAACCAAGACGGCAGGCTCGCCGAGGGCTCCACCCTTACTATGGGAACCGGAGAGCCAGGAAGCTCCTCACTAGGATTTGCTACTGTGGTGCGGTGGGCGCTGGTGGCATTTCTGCTCATGAACTTCTGTAGGGTGTGGCCCCCGAGGGGTCCCCCACCTCTGCTTCAGGAGCATCCACCCGTCCCCCAGCAGCTGCAGAGCAGGGACTTCCCAGATTGGCATGCCCTAGGGGGGCGGTGCTGTGGGGCAGAAGTGGGCCAGGCACCAACTCGGTGAATGATCGAGAGACCGAGATTATCAAATCTATCTCTTTACCGAAACGTCTTCCTTGCATCTATGTATGAAGCTTCAAGCAGTTCATACTGGATGCAGCCATTTACACAGCATTTGAAGACTGCTGTGCTGTCAGGTGACAGGTTTCCATGATTTCTTCCTAAGAGCACCTCAGCAGCGTTCGGTGATGTCTCTGCCCAGCTCCCTGCCAGGAGGAAAAGAAGTCAGTGCCTGAGACGGTTCTGGGCTGGAGGAGGGGTGGGGACAGGGTGGAGACACGGGGATGCTGAGGGAGGACATCTGGAGCCAGTGTCCGGAGTCTGCCCGCTGCGTTCCCAATGCCTCAACTTAACCCATCGATTCAAATTCTCAGAGACTTTACCAGTAATGATGGAAACGGATACTTTGTAAGTTTAGCAAATGCAGTAAATTGCTCGTTCAGGGATCTGCTCATTTAAGACACAGATTCTTCATCAAGTGTCTTTCAGCAAACAGGTTCTAGATGAATTGACCTGTGGGCAAGTTGATGTGAACTTTACAGCTTATGGGCAAGAACATGGCTTTGGGGCCGAGCTGCCTTCGTGAAACCCGCGTGCACTTCCTGGAGGTCTGCCAGAAGCAAGGACTGGCTTTGGAGGTGCCGGGGGTGGGGGTGGGGTGAGCATCCTGAGGGCAAAGTCGTAAGGAGTCCAAGTACACGTTTGCTAAGGAAAACAGCAACACAGAAAGGAAGTCGCCAAAGATAGGAGAGCAGAAGAAAGAAAGAAAGAGAGAAAGAAAGAAAAAAAGAAAGAAAGAAAGACAGAAAAAGAAAGAAAGAAAGACAGAAAAAGAAAGAAAGACAGACAGAAAGAAAGCAAGAAACCTAACAGGAGACCCACTTACGTATTTAGACTTCCCAAACACAGGATAGAGCTAACCATTTGCAAAAGACCCGAGGAAGTCAGAGATGAAAGGTGCACTGAGGACTCGGTCGGAGGCCTGAGTGTGGTGGGGAGGGGCGGGGCTAAGAAGATAATCAGGGAGAGAAGTGATGCTTTTGCAGAATTAAAACCTTTTTTTCCAATGTTTTGTTTATTTTTGAGAGACAGAGAGAGAGACAGAGTGTGAGCAGGGGAGGGGAAGAGAGAGAGAGGAAGATGCAGAATCTAAAGCAGGCTCCAGGCTCTGAGCTGTTAACACAGAGCCCAATGAGGGGCTTGAACCCAGAACCGCGAGATTGTGACCTGAGTCGAAGTTTGACGCTTAACCTACTGAGCCACCTAGGTGCCCCTCTTTTGCCAAATTTAAACATGCAGAGAACGTGGGCACCTGGGTGGCTCAGTCGATTGAGCATCTGACTCTTGATTTCGGCTCAGGTCATGATCCCAGGCTCACGGGATCAAGCCCACCCACATTGGGCTCTGTACTGAGCTTGGAGCCCGCTTACGATTCTCTCCCCCTCCCCTGTTCGTGCTCTCTCCCTTTCTCTCTCTGTCCCCCCCCCAAATAGGAAATCCTTTAAAAAATGCAAAGAACAGAATCAATGCTTCCTGTAGGAAAGCAAACAGTGATGTGGGGACAGGGTGAGCCGAAGAGCCAAGTTAGAATGAAGAACAGTACGGAATCGCAGTGGGGGCCGGACAGAGCCACCTCGGTCCCCAAAGAGGTAGAAGCAACGCCGTCAAAGGCACCCATCTCTTCCCAACGCCACTGTTGTTGCTAACGGACCCTGCTTGCTCGGCGGTCAAGGACAGACAGCTGTGCCCCTGACGCACGGTGGGCACGTGACCCTATTCTGGCCAGTGATACATAAGAGGAAGTTCCCAGCCCGATGGGAGGCGGGGGTGGGGGGCTCACCGGCTCCTGCCCCTGAACGGCTGCGTGAGAAGGCGAGGCTGGAAACAATGGAGCCGCCGGTGTCAGAGGTCAGAAGACCAGCACAGCGACCCCGCAGGGGCTCTGGGCCCAGGCCAGCGAGGAGCAGGAGGGCTTCTCGGGGCTGACACGGGGGCAGGGCTGCGAGGTCTGTGCTTGGAACGGCCCCCGGCCCACTGCCCACTCCCGGCACGGAGTGTGGCGGAGCCTGGACGTCCACGAAGGAGCGCTCTTCTAAAAAGCGACCGCTGGCCAGTGGCCCGAGGGGAAGCATCAGGGCGTTAAATCCCCGGAGCCTAGCAGGGAGCCATTGCATGATGCCTCAGCCTGGAAACCCCAGAAACAGCCCGAGAAGCGTGATCTAGAGACGCAGAAGGAACCACAAGACAACTGAAACCAGAAACAAGAGACGAGGTTGCCTCTGGGAAGAGGGGCGGGGGCCGCAGGACCCCGAGGGCTCTAAGTGTGGTTTGCTGCCCCGAGCATGATTTGACGCACTGTGTATTGACGCTCTCGTGTGGCTGCTGTGGTTGATCACACACACGCTAGAAAGGAGAAATCCGACCAGTTCCCATGCGCACGTGACTCACTTGGTTACCTTCTTCAAAGCAGATTCTGGTTCAGGAGTTTTGGGGGCCTGGGATCACAGGACGTAGGACAGAGAGACGTGGGGACGGTAGAATCACTGGCAGGGCAGGATGTGGGGGCTGAAGGCAAGGGCACCCTATCCAGCGGGGGGGGGGGACGCTGGCCTTTGGGGACCCTGGGCCGGAGGGCAGCCCCAGCCTGGGCCTCAGCGTGAGGATCTGTAGGACCACCAACGGTTGGCAATTGTGAAATGATAGGAAATACACAGATCAGTCTCTACCCTGGGCACCCTTGGAATTTCCTGGGTTACCAGAATGGCTTTTGTTCTAATGACGTGGCTCTGGGTGGGGGCGCGTCATCAGAAAGATGGACCCTGATTAGCTCGTTTGTCAGGCCCCCCCCCCCCCAGTGCTGTTTCTCTAGGGAGGAGAGAGGGGCTGGAAACGGGCTTCATGATCCATCGTGCCTACGTTGAGGAAGCTTCCAGAAAATCCCAGAACCTAGTCACTCCTCACAACCCAGTGCAGCTCTTCCTGCCCACGGGCCTTGTCCCTGAACTTTAATAAAATCACCTTTTTGCACCAAAGATGTCTCAAGAATTTGTGGTTATTGGCTCCGACACCTCCGACCCCATTTCCAAAACCTCATCATTACCCGGTGGGATGTGGCGCTCTGTCCAGGGAGGTGGGGTCAGAACTGAACCGGGTGTCACAGAGAAGAGGTGCGGGAGAGGCCCCCTCCCCACGTCTGGTGTCAGAAGTGCTGTGCGTGGGGCAGCAGGGAGGCGAGGGCGAGGCGGAGACACGTGGGCAGGAGGGAGACTCGGCTGCCCTGTCCTGCAGAGCAGTCGTTCTGAGAAGCAGTAGGTGGTGAGAAAGTGGCCCAAAGGCCGCAACCATCTACCACTGACAACTGTCACCGATGTCCCGCTCAGGGCCTGCATCCCACAGGTTCCGGCTGTGGGAGCCACCCTGAAGCCGCTTGGGCGGCCTCTGCCCTACAGCGCGGGGCTCGCCCTGCCTCCCTCTGTGGTCCCCGTGCTGACGGAGCACAAGGCGGCTGAGACCTGCACACCCCTTCCCTCCACGGGGGACGTTCCTCAGGCACTGCCCACTGCCCAAGGACAATGGTTAAGGATCACAGCCCTGCAGGACAGGAGTCTCCGTCCGCTTGCTCCTGTTTTAAGTATTATAAGAAGGATTTTGTTTCCTTTAGTTGTCTGACCGCAGAAGCTGGGACTTCAACACTGTGCGCCTCCTGAGGGGAGGGCTCTCGGTTCCCCGTTGAGGAGGGTGTCAGTTGTGGGCGCTTCATCGTGGCTTTTATGACGTCTAAGCCAGTTCCTTCTGCCCCGGCTTTCCCGAGGGTTTTTGTTAGGAAACGATGCTGTGTTTTTTTTCAAATGCTTTTTCTGCATCTATCGACAGGATCATATGGTTCTTATCTTTCCTTCTGTTCCTGTGATGTATCGCGTCGACTGATTTGCGAATCTTGACCCAGCCCTGCAGCCCAGGAATGAATCCCACTTGCTCATGGCGAATAATTCTTTTTATGCGCTGTTGAATTCGATTTGCTAGTATCTTGTTGAGAAATTTTGTGTCCACGGTCATCTGTTGAGAAATTTTGCATCCACGGTCACCAGGGATATTGGCCTGTAGTTCTTTTTTGCAGGGTCCCTTTCTAGCTTGGGAATTAAGGCAACGCTGGCCTCGTAGAATGAGTCCAGAAGTTTTCCTTCCGTTTCTATTTTCTGGAACAGCTTGAGAAGGATGGGTATTAACTGTGCCTTAAATGTCTGGTAGAATTCTCGGGGAAGCCATCTGGCCCCAGGCTCTTACTTGTTGGGAGATTTTAGATAACCAAATCAATGTCTTCACTAATATGAGTCTGTTTAAAATGTCTATTTCTTCCGGTTGGAGTTGTGGTGGGGTGTGGGTCTCTGGGAATTTGTCCAATTCTTCCAGGTTGTCCAGTTTGTCAGCGTATAATTTTTCACAGTATTTTCTGATCATTGTTTGTATTTCTGAAGGATTGGTTGTGATGAATCCATTTTAATTCATGATTTTATCTATTTGGGTCCTCTCTCTTTTCTTTCTGAGAAGTCTGGCTAACGGTTTATCCAATTTTGTTTATTTTTTCAAAAAACCAGCTCTTAGTTTCATTGATCACTTCTACTGTTTTTCTGTTTGTTTGTTTTGCACTGATGGTGGGCATGCAAATGAAAACTGGAAAACAGTGTGGAGGTTCCTCAAAAAATTAACAATGGAACTCCCCTATGACCCAGCAATAGCACTGCTAGGAATTTATCCAGAGGGTACAGGAGTGCTGATGCCTAGGGGCATGTGTACCCCAATGTAAATAGCACTGATTTCAACAATAGCCAAATTATGGGAAGAGCCTAAATGTCCATCAACAAAGAGTAGATAAAGAAGATGTGGTTTATGTATACAATGGAATACTACTTGGCAATGAGAAAGAACGAAATGTTGCCATTTGCAACAATGTGGCTAGAACTGGAGGGTCTTATGCTGAGTGAAGTAAGTCAGTCCGAGAAGGACAGATTTCATGTTTTCACTCATAGGTGGAATGTGAGAAACTTAACAGAAGACCATGGGAGAAAGGAAGGGGAAAAATAGTTACAAACAGAGAAGGAGGGAGGCAAAGCAGAGGAGGCTCTGAAATACAGAGACCAAACTGAGGGTTGATGGGGGGAGAGGGAAATGGGTGATGGGCACTGAGGAGGGCACTTGCGGGCCAAGCACCGGGTATTGTACATACGGGAAGATTCACGGGAATCTACCCAAACACCAAGACACACTGTACACACTAGTATGTGTGTGCACATTAGTCTGTGCAACACTGCAGTTCAGCCGATCTGACAATAAATATTTAAAAAGTCTGTTTTGTCTGATGTAAAAAAAGAAAGTTTTCTATGCTCTTAAAAAAAAAAGGATTACAAGAAAAAAGGCGATCTCTAGAAATCTATAGACCCCATTTCCTGGGGCCGTAAGAGCACCGGCCCCTCCAGAGTGATGTGGGGAACAAAGGGAAGAAGAAAAGGCAGATAAAATTAAATCTCTTTATAACCTGCAGCCCGGGGATAAATCCCTGAGGCAAATAGAGCATAGAGTATCTCCCTACTGTCTACTCTCTGCTGTCCTAAGGTGCATGTCTTACTAGAGGGAAACATCCTTAGCCTGACAACAGCCAGGACTCCGGTATCTTCTGAGTCCTCTTTAGCACAGGAAAGCCCTCCAGGAGCGGCGCCTGGGGGGCTCAGGGGTTAAGCTTTGGACTTCAGCTCAGGTCATGATCTCACTGTCCCTGAGTTCAAGCCCCGCACTGGGCTCTGTGCTCGGAGCCTGGAGCCTGCTTTGGATTCTGTGTCTCCCCCTCTCTCCTTCTCTCTCTCTCTCTCTCTCTCTCTCTCTCTCTCTCTGCCCCTCCTCTGTGCTCCGTCTCTCTCTCTCTCAAAAATAAATAAAACATTAAAAAGAAAGAAAGAAAGAAAGAAACTCCTTCTGGAAACCTCCCCCTCCATTTCTCGTTACCTCCCCCAACACCTGAGTACATAATTAGTCACTCCTCACGACCTCCGGGGCAGCTCTTTCCACCCGGGCTCCTAGGCCGCTGGTCTTTCTAGACCCAGGTCCCCCAGACCTTGAGAAGTCACACTGGGCGAGAGAAGGGGACCAGGCCTGCCCCAGGGAGGCCGCTGTCCCTTCTCGCACCCGCAGGCGGAGGAAACAGGCCTGTGGCCGCACGTCGGCAGCCTCTGAGGTGCACAGAGGCCCTTTGGTGACCACAGCCAGCCCCCTGCACGGCCTGCCTGCGTCACAGGGGGCCAGCGCCTCCAGGGGGGCCCAGACCTGCAAGGCTGCCGACCTGAGAAGCCCAGGCTGGTGTCCGGGGACCCCGGCCGACTGTGAGCGGAGGAGTCTGATGGACACCGCCCTCCCTCCCCCGGGGCTGGGAGGCTCTTCTCCCGGGGGACCTCTTGGTCCGGTGTCTCCTCGGCTTTCCGCCTTGCTCTCAGCCACCCCATCGGTCATTCCGGCGACGTCTCCGCACACCCTGGAGACGCCCACCCGTGCAGAGAATGTTCCGCGCTCTCAGCGCGCAGGGGACCCGCGCCCACAGCAGCCCGTCCTGCCCGGCTGCCTCATCACGGGATTCCCTGGCCGGTCTGGGGGGCGGGGTTCTCAGCATCTCTGTTCTGTGGGGCGGGGAAGGACACACCCGGACAGACTCGAGCTTCTGCCCACCCCAGGGTGCCTCAGGGAGAGGGTGCGCTCTCTGGATCCCTGCCCATGGCACCCGAGAATGTGCCCATGGATCTCTGAGCCCTTCCATGGGGACACAGAAGGGAGGAGATCCCCAGCAGGAGAGCTAACCTGGAAATAGCTCCCCGATCACACCAGTCAATCCCGCTCCCTGAGGGACAAGAGAGGGACACCCACACCAGCCCCCAACCCCCTCCCTCCCTCCCCCATCAAATATCTGCTCACCCTCCAGAAGCGGTTCAGATGACCCCAGCAGCCTGTTCTCCCCCTTCTGGAGGGAGCCCCGGGCAGCTGGCAGGAGTCTGTGACCCTGAGCCCCAGGACCAGCCCCAGGCAGCATGGCTTCTGTGCTGATCCGGGGGCTTCTGGCTGGAAACCCTCCTGGACGAGCCGAGGCCGCAGTCAGCTGCCCGGACAGCGGCTTGAGGACCAGACCCAGTGACCATCTCATCTGTCCCTCATTCCCTGCGCATCCCGGGACACACGGCTCAACGCACCTGAGCCAGCCAGCTCCCACCACAGGGGTATTTGGAGATGGTCAGGGGTGGCTGGGTGGGTCACTGGGCCCGTGCGGGGCAGGGAGGTCACCAGGGCCCCAGGGAGCCTCGATTTTCTCCAGAGCGCCCGTCTCCGGGACCTCCTGCGTCAGGGAGGTGTTGGCTGTGCTCCGGGAGCAGATTCCCAGCAGCCCCCTGTCCTGACTCTCCATTTTCCCCTCTTCCCACCCTGTACTTCCCTCTGCCTCCACTTCCCAGGTTCATGGTCCTTGCGTCCATGTGTTTGAAGAAATGTCCCAGGAGCCTCAGCGTTGCTCTGCCTCTGAAACACAGACTAACGGTGTCCCATGTGCCCATTTGGAATCACCTGCTGGTCAGCAGCAGCCCTGTCCCGTCGGGCAGGGTCCTGGCGAAGACTCGGGCTGGGACCCCCTCCACTGGGCGAACCTGGTCCTGTTCCTGGAAGGGATCCTGAGCAAGCCGCCCAGGAGGGGAGCTGTGTGGACGGCAGAGAGGGGGAGGCTGGCGCAGTTCTGTCTCTGGGGACCGGGGGAGGGGGGAGTGGGGAGGGCCTGGCCTCAGGGAGGAGGTGGGAGGAGGAGGCTGGGAAGCAGGTCCATCTGCAGAGGAGCAGACAGTGAGGAGATTCCATGTCACAATGGAGCCCTGCCCTCATCCTGGGGAGGGAGGAGCAGGGACCAGGCATGTGGGCTCCCCCCCTTACCCCCCCTGCAGGGCCCTGTGCAGGGGCCCCACACCTCCTCCAGGAAGCCCTCTGGTTCTGAGGTTCTGCTCCTCCCCACCTGCTCTGCAGACTCGGGAGCACCTGCACCAGCACTCATGGGAATAAGGTCCAGGGACGCTGAGTGGGCGGAGCCAGAGAGCACCTACCACAGGATCTGTGACTGGCCTTGTGCGAACCCCCAAACAGGCCACCTCAGCCGTCCCGTTCGTGCTGCCTGCAGAGGTGGTCACACTGGAGAGAGGCAGGCAGGGGCTCATATCTGGGGACAGGACTCTGGGATTCGTAAGGACACCTGGAGACTCCTGGGGGCCAGGATGTCCCCATTCTGTTTCTAATATTTTTGTTTTTCCTGCTAGTGATTTATTCACAGATGTGAGTAATGAGGAACAGAGTGTGGACAATCTGCATGTCTTGCTACTCGCTGCACTTGTGTTTCTAGAACACTAGTAAAGCTTCCGGAGCCTGAGCAGAGCTGCCGTCCCTCCCCAGGCTGCAGCCGGGGAGCTGTGCACCAGCTTCCGTTTGGGGCCCTTTGTCCTGCTGCACAGCCACAGCTCCTGTGCCGCCCGGACCCGCAGCGCCCCACCCCCCCACCCCCCACGGCAGGAGCAGGTGCACAGGGGCGGGGAGCACAGACAAGCCTCACACATGTGCAATAAGCGGAGGGACGGGTGGGAGGAGACAGCGCACAGGCAGGGGTGAGGAAGGGGTGAGGGCTGAGTGTGGTGGTGGCTTCCAATAGTGGGTGGGCCTGAAAGGTCCAGGGACTCACAGAGAATACACTGGAAGGAGAGGCATCAGCGGTGTGGGAAGGGGGGACTAGGCTGGAGAGACCGGTAGGGACCCAAAGGCCTGGGGGCCCATCTCAGCTTGTCCTGTAAGAGGCCGTGTCCCAGAGCAGGGGGTGACCAGACGCTAACTGAGCAGGAGGCTCATAGGATCTCTGCTCCAGGACAGGAATGAGAATCCCGTGATCACACCCGCTGTGAAACCCAGATGAAGGCATTTACCCATGATCCCGCGGGAGTAGGGAGTGTGAGCATCTCGGGAGGGTCTGTCTGTGGCATCTCCCACAATCATCTGACCTTCGTGCCCCACCCCGATGTGGAGGAACCTCTCTCAGACCCCATCCCTTGGGTCGCACTGAGAATCCCTGATGCAGGCAAATTGGGTGCCCGTTTACGGTGAGTGACAGCAGCCTGGCGGGGCCGTGCTGTCCCCAGCAGCCCCTTCCCTCTCCCCACAGGGCAGCTCATGGACACCCTGCTCCTGTCTGTGGAGCCCTATCTGGTCACAGCAGCGGGACCCCATGGACGCACGGCTGTGAGCTGTTGAGGGTGGACTATCTGCCCCCAGCCCAGACCCTCCCAGGCGGGAGATTCCTTCCTTCCAGGACCTGCCCCTGAGCGCCTGCTGTGGGCCAGCCCCGGACCAGGTGCAAAGACATGTCCAGGAGGCTCCTGGCACAGGCTCCGCCCCCCTCATTGTCCCGGGAGGAGATGGGTGCGGTGCCCACAACACAGATGGGGATCGGGCCTCTGGAGAAAAGAGCAGGTGGGAGGCTCAGGACCTGGGAGTGTGGCTTCAGGGTCACACCAGGAAGTCAGAGCAGGCGTCACCAAGGACACCTGTGAGAACAGACCAGCAGGAGGTGAGGAGTGACCGAGGACATCCGGGGATCTGCCAGCCTGGGGGAGGCGATGGCCTGTGTCATGGCCTCAGGCGGGTCCTGGCCTGTCGTGTTCCAGGAACAACAAGTCAGGCGCCCAGATAGATTCCCAGGTGTGAGATGGTGGGGTCGTGTGGCGTTTCCATGTTGTAGTGTTTTTGGAGGAAGCTCCGTACTGTTTCCGGCAGCGGCTCCACCGATTTGCATCCCCAACAACACTCTTCGACTCCTGTCTCTCTGATACCCACTCCCCTTCCAGGCGGGAGGTGACGCTGTGGTTTCCATTTGCATGTCCCTGAGGGTCCGCCCTGCTGAGCACGTCCCGTGTCCTTTCTGGACCTGCTTCAGAGCAGTGCCTCCCGGGGCCTCTGCCCATCATTTGGCCAGTCACAGCATTCGCGTTTAGTTCCCGGGGTCTGTTCTCCTGCACGTTTAAAATAAAATGAAAAAAAAATAATAAGTCATCTTTTTAGATAAAGTACTGGGCTCCAAAGTGTGGTGTACGAGGTGATCCCCTGTGGGATCCAAGGAAAGTACAAGAATGTCTGTTTACATCTTTATTTTGATCAGGAGAACCCCCCGTTGGAGCAGGCGGTAGGGTCTCCCTGGCACCATGGCCTGATCTGGGCGTCACACGTGATAGTGGACACCCCAACGGGACCCTTCCTATTTGTAACTATACTAGTGGTTTCCTATAAATAGAAGGACAAAGAATTTAAAGTTGCTTGGTCTCTAGTTATCAACGCTCTGAACAGATCTCTGTGTTCCCGTGTTTCGTGAGAATGAAGCACATTTTCTCTCTCCTACTTCTTATTTTTTGCTTATAGAATTTGGGGTTTTATACAGAGTCTATAATTCTTGAGTCTTGTTTACTTCATGTCTTCCTTTCCAGAAATTTAGAAATATTTGAATTACGAGTCTAGGACTCCAGCAGCTTGGGATGCAGGTGCTGAAGTAGATCTGCACTCACATTTCACTACGAGGAAGAGTTTGAAGGTCAGGGTCTTGTGTACTGAGCGGTGCATCGGATCTGGGAAACCCCAGGGAAGTGGACACTGGGGACGATTAGATTACGAACATTATTCCTCCATTCTAAATTTTTAAAAATGTTTTATTTATTTTTCTGAGAGACAGAGAGATAGCGTGAGCAGGGGAGGGGCAGAGAGAGAGGGAGACACAGAATCTGAAACAGGCTCCAGGCT
>PISW01012276.1:0-33751 GCA_004023785.1 Mungos mungo | reverse complement strand
CTACATCCCCATGTGGTCCCCTCCTCTTGCAAATTGTAAGAAACTCTTCATTCAGGGGCACCTGGGTGGCTTAGTCGGTTAAGCATCTGACTTGGGCTCAGGTCATGATCTCACAGCTTGTGAGTTCGAGCCCATATCGGGCCCTGTGCTGACAGCTCAGAGCCTGGAGTCTGCTTCAGATTCTGTGTCTCCTTCTCTCTCTGCCCTTCCCCCTGCTCAAACTCTCTCTCTCTCTCTCTCTCTCTCAAAAATAAAAAAATAAACATTAAAAAAAAAAAAGAAAAAGAAACTCTTCATTCAAAGGCAGTCTCCACGTCCGTCCCCTTACCATACCTGACTAAATCAAATCCTAGGTACGTTTTGAAGCCTGTGGCACTGAGTAGGCAGAGACCAGGGATGCTACCAGATATCCTACAACGCACAGACCCCTCCACCCCCAACAAAGAACCGTCCAGTCCAAAATGCCAACAGTCCTGCAGTTGAGTCACGCGGACCTAAAATGTTCCACACATGGAGATCGCAAGGTCTCTAGAAGCCCCAGCCCCGCCACAGGGCTCTATCGCCTGACCAGCGAAACAGGAAGTTCCCGAAGCCTGTATTGACTGAAGCATAAGTACCATCAATAAATCAGTTCAATTTGCATCCAGAGGACTTTTCACCAAAAAAAAAAAAAAAAAAATCACTGAATGAATATATTCAGCAAAAGTGAAAGTTCATTTCTGTTACATGTAAAGGTTAGTGCTAACAGCTTCCGGTGTGTTAGGAAATATTCATGGATGGCCCTCACTGCTCTGTTTAATTGCGTATCTCTCAAAGTGGGGAACATACTCGGTCCATATAGTATTTTCCAGGGGAGGTTTCTGAAACAGAACACTAACCGTCCTCTGGGGCATTCGTCCCTTGTGATGGTCTCCACGCCCCCCAGAAACAAACAGAAACCCTGGTAATTTGGGTAAATGAGTACATACCCTTTTATCTTGGAGTTTCGTAAAGCGCATGGGCATACCAATGGCTCAGAACTTAAAACAATCTACTTAACTTTGTTTTAGCTCAGTTTTCCAAATTAGTTTGATCTTGAGATTTTTCACATGCCATCTCTTACTGTCCTAAGGAACAAGTGTTATGTGGAATGCATTCAGGAAAACATCTCATTAAAGTTGACAAAAATCTCAACACTGAACTTTAGAACTTGAATTATAAAGTTTCTCACACTGTAATCAGAGCTGCTTTGGGTCACAAAAGAGCTGAGAAAGAATGACACAGCCCCCACCCCCCCACCTCCTGCCCTTGACTTTAAGTCTTTGGCAGGAAGGGGACTGCTTTCTGCTGATCTCTGCTGGAATGGCACAGACCCCAGAATCCAGGCAGACCGGATTTCCAAATGGCATGGAAGAATTTGTCTTTTCTGCCTTATTACCTTGGACTGGTTATAACAGTATAAACCTCAACATATTTAGACACCATGCAAAAAAAAAAATCACTTTCTCACAAGCAGTAAGGCAAATTTAAACTTTAAAAAACCCAACAGATGATCATCCTGAATCCTCATAAGGAAGCAAAGTAAGGGAGAAAAATCAAGATCCGAGGTGCAGGTGCAAAGTACCCCAATTTGACCACCTGCTTCCGATTTCCTCTCTATTCTACTCCGACATCTTGTACCTCTAAGTTGCAGACCTAGACGACATTTTATTTATTTTTGAGAGACAAAAAAAAGACAGAGCATGAACAGGGGAGAGGCAGAGAGAGAAAGAGACACAGAATCCGAAGCAGGCTCCAGGCTCTCAACTAGCAGTCAGCACAGAGCCCAGCGCAGGGCTCGAACCGACAAACCGTGAGATCATGACCTGAGCTGAAGTCGGACGCTCAACTGACTGAGCCACCCAGGCACCCTTCATTTTTAAAACTCTTTGGTTTATCTATGGATTTAGTTGAGTAGCAGAGGGCTGTGAATTCTGAAGAAGATCTGCACTTCCCAGAGGACCTCAGCCCACCCACCCTTGCTGCAGAACATGGAGCCTTGATCTTTTGAGCAGGGAGACAGTCATTGGCACAGTGCCCCATCTATAGATCAGCTTTCAGTAGACTGCTCTTCAGAGCTCCCCACAGCTCTGTGACCCGCACAGTTTGAAAGGGCTCGGCTGGGGATGGGGGTGAGGACACTCACAGCCAGGAGCGATGTAGCAGCAAGGATGACACCATCTGCTCGCCTCACTCAGGGGACCCCTCTGCTCTTTCACCTTGAAATAAAACGGCGGTCATTTCTCTAGTCCTGCAGATCATACAGCCTGCTCAGTCCTGTCCTTCCATCCACCATCACTGACGAACAGAGAGGAGAAGACGAGAAAAACCCGAGAATGCATCTCCATCCTCCCTCTGGAATGTGGAAGCCAGCGCCAGCGATATAAAAAAGCACAACACGCTCCTGTGTTTCTTTTTGAAAACGGCCCAGCTGCCTCCTGAATTTTCTCGAGACCCTCTGGAAAAACAAGCACGGGCCTCCTATCCTTGCACCCCTTGCTCAGGAAGGAAAACCGAGGTCGAGACTGAATGGCTTGTCCGAGGCCAGTTTCTGCTGAGGCTCTTGGAACCCAGATGCGGGAGCTCATTCCCAGAGGGTGCTCTGTTTTCCTAACCCTCCCCTTGAGGCTGCTAATTCCTTCTCTCTGGTAAACACTGCCAGGAACTGCACTCTTAGGATTTTGCAATAAAAATAAGCCGTGTCTGCTTTCCAAATTCATGGTGGAAATAAATCCTCCCAGTTAAATCTTACTGTAATTTCGGCTCTGATTTCTTCAAAGTAAATTTGTGCCATTTCATTCACGGGGAATGATGTACTTTGAGCTGGTAACACACACTGACCCATCTGTCACACTTAGAGTTTAAATGCTAAATGTCATCCCTGTTTGGTCTTCAACTTGCGTGTCAATCCAATGGTGAATTTCAGAACCACCGACCAGGAGGAGGGAGCAAAAGGGACGGCACACCTGATCCAATTTCATTTTAAGCAGCTTTTTAAGAGGTGATTATTAGTGCTGGTGTGATATTAAACATTCCTCCTGAACTAATTTGAACCTAAAAATGTTCTACTCCTACTCATTTATATATGATGTAATTCTTCAGCCAATTTGTATAGTTTCCCAAAGCTAATTCTACCCTAGGGTCTGTCTGTCTCTCTCTCTCTCTCCCCCCCCCCGACGCCCTCGCACATGCGCGCTCACGCGCTCGCTCTCTCTCTCTCTCTCTCTCTCACACACACACACACACACACACACACACACACACACACACACTCCTTGTAACCTATTTGGTTATACGTTATTTACATCACAGATGCTCCATCAAGGATTTCATCATCTCCACTGGATTAAATTTAGGGGGTAATCCCCTGTTATGACCTGATCTTTATAGTCTAGAAATAATCACTCTACAATACACTGTATCTCATCGAAATGGAGTCGAGCAGAGAGCAGCGTTTAAACTTACGGTTCTAAAAAGCTCTGGGATTCTAGGACACCATGGGAGGCAGAGAAAACGACCCCGCTCTTATCTAGCATATATATATCTGGTCTTCCAAAGTCCACACGCTTTCTTCCAAAGAATCTTTTCTCTTTGGTCATTTTTTTTTGTCTTTTATTTCTTGATTACAGATATTCCTTTTGGTACGTGTTGCCCTCTTCTGCCTTCTAGAAAAACTTGACAAATGAACCCAGGCATGCAATCTGATGAGCCACTACAGTCCCTGGGTGTTCCGAGATATTTCTATCCTCCTATCACAAGAAATTTGTAGATGCATTCATGATTCAATCTCAAAGACCCCAAGCAAGGACAGGAGGGGTCCAGTAGCTCCTTCTTTCTACTTCCACTGCAAAGGGCGCGTTCAGCTGCAAACATTAAAATCTCTTCTTTTGTATTCAGTTTTACTCTGGGTTGTGGCATTCTGACCACAGGCTGCTTAATAGTGCATGAATAATTCATACCGTGGCTGGTAGGAAACAGCACCATACTATTTATTCTGGACAAAACAGCAATAGGCTCGGGGCAAGCCGAAAGGTTCACTGTGTGTTCATTTGGGGCACGAGTTCCCAGCTGTGGCATGTGTGACTTTAATGGGCTGGCAAAGAAAGTTACAAATTAAGGAGTTACTGAAATTTGCAGAGGGCCATTCTTGAATTCGCAGATCTGTGACGGCCCGTCACTAAGATCTGCTTCTCTATACACCCTTCCGACATATGCGAGGAGCTCAGTTATCAGACAGGTACCAATCTCCAAACATGTAAATGTCACGCACGGCGTCTGCTGCGTATGTCAGACCAAGACCCATAAACAGACTTTATGGCGCTCAAGAAATAACCTCATTCCGAGAGGTGCCCGGCCTGTCAGAGACGGATGGTTGCTAGCTGTGCCGCAGATTTCATTCCTCCCTCTGTGCCAGGAAATGCCAGTGCCAGCTCGTACTGAGAACACCTTCAGAATCTGGAGTCCTCACTGCCATGCCACTCTCAGGAATCCAACCAACACCAGGAATGTAGTCAGGCAGGCCGCCCTTCCCTTTTGCAATTTTATTTCCTGGTACCCCCGAATTTAAATCAGGCTTTGCTTTTCCCTTTCTCTCTGCTCCTAAACTTGAAGCAAGGCTACTGGTTTAAAGTGGCTCCATCACAAGGAGCTGTTCCTTCATTATAGATGGGTTACGGTGCCTGAAATAACACAAGAACTGAGGTGGGGGGAGGGGAGCCAGGTGGGCAGAAATGGTACACCCCCTAAAAGTGAAAATTAAAGAATAGGGGCACCCCTCCCCCTCCAAGAACCACGGCTGGGGTTACAGCTTGTTTAGAAGGTAATTACTTGATTTTATAATTACGTTCGTGGGTTGCAAAATAATTACCGTGGAGGCAAATCTCCACGTGTCAAAATAGCAGAGGCGAGTATTCTAAAGTTCATGCAGAAACAATAGCAGAGCCAGGATGGTTCGCTCCTAGGTGGGGATCTGAAATCCACGCCCTTTGTAAAAATGTGCCAGCCTGAAGCCCACATAAAGGTCAAGGTGGGGGTGGGGAGCAAGGCAAGTCTGCAAACCCAGTTCCCTGGAGTGGTTTCCTTTTAGGTGGCTTTTCACTTTAAATCTGTGCCTCTGGCCACCCTAGGATAGCAAACAGCCCTTCATAACGACCAGAACTGCAGGGTCAGGGGAGCATCACAGACACGACAGGGCCTCCCTGGACTCGAAATCAGATATTGTGGGGAGATGGTTACACGTGGCATCTTCTCATGATGGGAACCTAGATGCAGTCAGGGATCCACAAACTTTTTTGATGAGGGCCAGAGAGTAAATCCTGGAGGTTTTCGGGGTTTCTGTTGCCACTACTCAGTTGCCACCATGGACAGTACACACATGATTGTGTGTGGCTGTGTTCCAGTAAAACTTTATTTGTAAACACCAACATGTGAATTTCACCTAAATGTCGTGTCACTAAATATTACGCTTCCTTTGATTTTGGTCAACCATTTGACATTGTAAAAAAAAACAAAAACAACAAAAAATAAACAAAATCCTTCTCAACCTACAAAAACAGGCAGAGGGCTCATGAGCTGAAGCTCATCAAGCTCTGATTGGCCGGGTTTCAGGCACCGTGGCAACACCTTTAGGGAAGAGAAAATTCATTTTACAAGTGGGAAAAACTCAGGATGAAGCTGACCAAGTGGGTCCCCAACATTTCCTAATGCTACTCAAACACTCCTCACTGCATAATCTCCTCCTGCCCTTTTGAATGAATTAACAATTTCCTTTGGGTGCTGGTTTTTGCCCAAATGTTTCTGAAAGAATTATTTTCACATTTAATGAATCACTTTCAGAAGTCGAACTTGAGGAGCGCCCGGGTGGCTCAGCTGGTTAAGTGTCCGATTCTTGATTTTGGCTCAGATCAAGATCTCACAGTTTATGAATTTGAGCCCCACATGGGACTCAGCGCTGACAGTGTGCAGCCTGCTTGGGATTCTCTCTCCCCTTCCCCTGCTCGCTTGTTCTCTCAAAATAAATAAGCTAAAAAAAAAAAAAAAAAAAAAAGTTGAACCTCATTGACCAAAATAACGAATGTCTTCTCGGAGGCTCACATCTTAGAGGAGGCTCCAGAAGGACAGTCAGGTATGGCAGGATCAGCACGTGACACACAGGATGCCATGACTGTCTGGTTCTCTGCTCCCTCTTCTCTAACACGGCACCATAGTAGTTCCAACGTGAAAACGTTGTTCTGATGGTCACAAGGAAGTAACATGTGCCAATGACAAAGTGTAATATGTTTCTGTAAGATGTCTAGACTTTCTATGAAAAAAAAAAAAAGAAACCTTATTGGCTTCCTTAAGTGGATTGAATTAACTCTCTTCTTGACCCCCAACTCAGAAGCTTCTCTCTTCCTTTCTTAAAAATCCTCTAGAGAGGCTATCATCAAAAATACAGGGGTCAAAGATTAGAAAGGATGTGGAGAAATGAAACCTTCACGTACAATGGTGCAGCCCCTTTGAAAGAGTCTGACACTTCCTCAGATGGTTAAATGGCGTGACCATATGATCCAGCGATTCTACTTCTAGGTTTAACACCCAAGAGAAATGAAAATCACATCTACACTAAAACTTGTACATGAATGCTCAGAGCAGCCAAAAAGCAGAAACCTAAATGTCCATCAGCTGCTTAGTGGATAAGCAAAATGTGTCACATCCATAACAATGAGTTAGGAAGAAGAAGAAATGAAGTAGGGATACATCCACACCATGGATCAACCTTGAAAGCGCTAAGCTAAGTGAAAGACGACAGTCACAGGACCATATATGTGGCATGGTTACATTTGTATGGCATGTACAGAGAGACGTCTATAGAAACAAAAAGTAGACTGGTGGTTACCTAGCGTTAGTGAGGACAGGAGCACTGCAGGGCCAGGCTGGGGGCGGCAAGGTTTCTTATTTGGGTACTGAAAATGTTTTAACATTCATCGTGGTGATATATGCACAACTCTATGAATATACTAAAACACACTGACGTACACACTTTTTCTTTTTTAATGTGTATTTATTGTTGAGAGACAGCAAGACGGAGTGGTGAAGGGGCAGAGAGAGGGGGAGACACAGAAGCCGAAGCAGGCTCCAGGCTCTGAGCTGTCAGCACAGAGCCCAACGTGGGGCTTGAACTCACAAACCGCAAGATCATCACCTGAGTTAAAGTCAGACGCTCAACTGACTGAGCCCCCCAGGTGCTCCCGAATTACACACTTTAAATGGATGAATTATAGAGTGTATGAATTATATCCCAAAGCACCTAAAATTCCAATGACATTTTTCATAGAAATAGGGAGGGAAAAAAACCCTAAAAGTTGTATGGAACCATAAAAGACCGCAAAGAGCCAAGGCGTTCTTAAAGAAAGAAAAGGCAGGAGGCATCACACTTCCTGGTTTCAAACTATATTACAAAATGACAGTAATCAAAACAGTGTGCTACTGCTGGCACAAAAGCAGACACAGAGATCAGCGGGACAGAACAGTGAGCCCACAAAACACACCCATGCACGTACGATCAATCAGTTTACGACAAAAGGGCCACGAATATACAGTGGGGGGAAATGATAATCTCTTCCAGAAATGGTGCTGGGAAAACGGGACAGCCACATGCAAAAGCATGAAATCGGACCACGCCTCACAGAAAAATCAACCCAAAATGGATTAAAGACTTGAATGTAAGTCCTGAAAACCATGAAACTCCTAGAAGATAAGGAAGAAGTTCCTTGACGTGGGTTTTGGAGTGTTTCGTTGTTATTGCTTTTGTAATTTTTTTTTTTTGGATTTGACACCAACATCAAAAGCAAAAAGCAAAAATAAACTATTGGGACTACATCAAACCAAAAAGCTTC
Source organism: Mungos mungo (assembly GCA_004023785.1). Taxonomy (NCBI): domain Eukaryota; kingdom Metazoa; phylum Chordata; class Mammalia; order Carnivora; family Herpestidae; genus Mungos; species Mungos mungo. Next base: position 25,856 of record PISW01012276.1, on the reverse strand, counting down.
TGCACAACAAAGGAAACCACCAGCAAAACGCAAAGGCAATCTATGAAATGGGAGAAGATATTTGCAAATCATGTATCTGATGAGGGGTTAATATCCAAAATATAGAAAGAAGAATTCCTACAACTCATCAGCAAACCAAAAAATCCAATTAAAAAATGGGCAGAGAATCTGAATAGACAGTGTTCCAAAGAAGACTCCAAATGGCCAACAGGTACAGGAAAAGGTGCTCAACATCACTAATTATCAGGGCCATGCACACCAAAAGCACAAAAGTTATCGCCTTACACCTGTTAGAATGGCCATTTTGTTACACAAACTAAAACAAGACACGTGGAGAAAAGGGAACCCTTATGTACTGTTGGTGACAATGTAAACGGATGTGCAGCCATTACAGAAAAAAAACAGTATGTAGATTCCTCAATAAATTGAAAATAGAACTACCATATGATCCAATAACTCACTTCTGGGTACATTTCCAAAGAAAATATAGATTGGATATTGAAGAGAGATTTGCACATCTATGTTCCTTGCAGCATTATTCACCATAGCCAGAGTTGGAAGTAACCTAGTTGTCCATCAGTGGATGAATGGATACAGATGTGTCTATATACAATGGAGTATTATTCAGTCCAGAGAAGGAAGGATATCCTGCCATTTGCAATGACATGGATGTGCCCCGAGGGTAATACGCAAGTAAACTACAGCAAAGACAAATTCTGCACGCGATTATCACTTCTAGGTAGAAACTTTTTTTTTTTAAGTAAAATTGATAAAAAACAGTAGAAAAGAGGTAGCAGGTGATGGGAGTGGAGGGAGGGGCATAGGGAGAGAGGATGGTAAAAGGGTACAATCTCTCAGCTAGAAGATGATTCAAGTCTGGGGAGCTGATGTAAAACACTGCGTGTGTAACTGAAATTTACTAAGGGAGTAGAATTTCAGTGTTCTCACGGAGGAGAGGTAAATATGGAAGGTGAGGAGCTATGTCATCAACTAGATGGAGGGACTCTTCACAATGTGGATCAAATCATCACAACGTGCACTTTAAATACCTTACATTGTTTTGTCAATTATGCCTTGATATAAAAAAAAAACCCCAGTAAATAGAGAAAGAATTTTTTGTTTGTTTAAGCTGTTAAAATCTTCCAAGGACTCTTGTATCTTATCATAGCCCATGTCCCAGCTCCTGGGCATGGTATCAAGGCCTCTCATGAAGGACCTCCACCCATTTCTCCAGGTTCCTGCCTTCCTAGGCACACCCACTCCATTCCAGTCTTATCAAACTACGGTCCCTACAGTCACTTTAATAAACAAACATGTATTTATCAAACGGGTCACTCATAAATCAACATGTATATTCTTATGGTGAATACATTTTTTTAAGTGCCTAATATCTGTGTACGTTCTAGGCACTGAAAACACAGCCATGAAGGGGAAAGGTGAGAAGGACCCTCGCCCTGAGCACTTTACAACTCAAGTCTTCTCCTTGGGCCTCTTAACCTTTCTCTGTCTATGCTCTGTGACACTTCCCTTCAGGTATCTCTGCTGGATCAGTGCTACTCACCCACCACAATTTAGCTCGTGTTGCCATCTCCCACCGCGTGACGTCTCTGGTCTTCTCTCTCAAGAAGGTGGAGTCCTCCCCCCTGCGCATCTGTAACATCCTCAGCCTCCCTCTACACAGCAAGAAGGCAGACCTCTGCTAGACTGCAAGCTTCTCCCATAGCAGAAACCCATCCTTTATCGATCTCACCCATCAAGTTCACTGTCACCATCAATGCCCATTATGTGAATAAATAAATGACCGTGTTCTACCTCTCCTCCAGCCTCGGATGCAGAAATGACCGCAAAAACCACCATCACATGGCCTCTTGCGTGGCGTCCACCGTGAGCATTCTGGTTGACTTATCCTCAAGCAGAGAATCTATCTCTACTATTCTCTTCTTTGTTTCCATTCCAACAACTGGGTTCTTGTTTAGCTCCTGGCTCCCTTACCCAGATCTTTGCAATTTCCAGCTCTTTGACCTTTTCCTTCTCTCCCTTATCAACCTTCTGGCTGAAGGGAAGCTCATCCTTTCTCCTCCCCCAGGTTCTCTGGCTGTAACAACAATTTCAACACAAATGCCTACTTGGCACAGAACTCAGAGACGTCAGAGGTAACTCCTAACTGGCTCACTGCGCCCCTCCGCTCAGGGATTAAATCTCGAAACACCCACGGACGCCCAAAAAGGTTTCTTACCATTCCTATGAATTAGCAAACTGCAGAAATGAAAGCCGGGAGCTAGTAAACACGTATCGATCCCTCCTTCCACCAATACGGTTTTATATATAGATCTAATCTACGAATCCTTTTTATCTCCTTTAGACATGTGGGTATATTTCAAGCTACAGATTTTAGGAACATTTTAAACATCTTTTCTTCTACACGAAGGGAGTATTTACAGATGCCGTCTGCGAAGCATCAGAACAAAAGAGATTCAAATGGAAGGGGAAATTATTAGTCAAATCACACAGAAGTTCAAAGCTCTGCTAAAAATAAGGCCAAGCGACTCTGAACTGTTGGTGCTTGAAGGTGCTCCTGGGGCTTTTTAGGGGTCTGTAACAGACTCATAGAATCTTGGTCTTTTGACACTTACTGCTCAAGGTCTTGAAACGCCTTCCTTGAATTCTGAGTGGCTGTGGCATTAGGGACCTTTCTCTGCCTGCCCCAACACCATCATAGAAACTCACACACAATGTGCTTCAACATAATACGGGAGCCGGGGAATGTGGGTGATAATTTTGAGGGGCTCATACTAAAAGTAGACATACTTTTGCATGTGTGTATAATTTTCCAGAACAGTTTCTAAAAGGTAACTTGTTCACACGTCTGCTTAAAAACCTGTGTGCAGCCTTCAATGCTCACTGGATGGAATCCAAACTCCGGAAATTGTCCCCGGATCTTTCTGACCTTCCTCGTGCCCAGGGTGGGGCTGACCACTCTCTACTTTCCACCTTTAACACTACACTTCTCTCTCAAAGCCATTGAAAACTTTTGCACAAATACTTGTCCACCCATCTCCCTATACTACTTTACAAGGTATTTGGGGGCAAAGATCTTCCAGTCTTACTGATTTTTATATTCCCAAAACTTAACATGGCACATAAAAAATGCATCTCAAATGCACTGCTAGAAACAAATGATGAATTGGCCCAACATAGGTTTCCAAACAAAGTCATGTTCATTTCCCCTTACATTTCAAATTCTACCTGCTGAACGTCTCCCTTTTCCTGGGCTAGCTATGCTCTTTTATAGCTTCCATCGCTTGTGTACGGTTTTTCTCCCTTTCTGAAAGGACTCCTCTGCTGTGCCCTGTGGCAAATATCACCTCCTCTAGGAAGCCCTCCTGCTTTACTCACACATTAATGGCTCCCTCTGATAATCCAGCAGTTTACTCCCCACTGTTCTCACTCCAGTCCAGACCCTTCAAAGGCCAGAACTGGTTGTTAAACCTGTTGATATCTATCTCTAAGCCAAGGGGGCCCTGGACACGAAAGCTACTGATTTTAGAACTATTTATAAGAGAATCAATCAACAGCCTCATGCTTGGGAGTCCATGATGCTTTGTGACAGACTTGTAGGAGCCCAACTGCATTAAAATTCCCTACTCCGTACACCAGTCCCAACATGCTGCTAAGTCCCTCCTCTCCACTCTGCCCCGCTGGCCCAGCGAGTGCCCTTTCTAGGGTGGCACACACAACCTCTAGGCTCAGCCCAAGCCAGAGCTCTTCCTAGGCGCTCCTGACCTTAAGGAAGCAGTTTCCCGCCTCTATGTCTTGCTTCAGGCCAAGTCCTCCAGAGCTGTCCCTTTGACTCTGAGGGTCCATCCGGTGCACGTCCATTAAAATTCTCCAATCATTACTTTTTTTTCCTTATTTTTAAAGTTTATGTATCTATTTTTGAGAGAAAGAGAGAGCATAAGCAGTGAAGGGCAGAGAGAAGCAGAGACAGAACTCCAAGCAGGCTGCGCACCATCGGTGCAGAGCCCCCTAGGCGGGGCTCAAACTCACGAACTGTGAGATCAGGACCTGAGCCGGGATCAAGAGTTGACGCTAAACTGACTGCGCCCCCCAGGCGCCCCTCGAGTCACTACTTCTTTCAGCTCTTGGCCTTTCCTTTCCTTCAGGATAAATAACTGCATCTCCTCTTGCTCATTTTTTTTTTGATTACTCAACTGACCAAAAAAAAAATTCTTAGCCATTGTAAATTCAGATCTACACATGAGTCCTTTTACCTGGAACATAACTGGTCACCCTTTAAATAATAACAAAATTCTTCTGACTTGTGCAATGCTGAAGGAGGGGCTCTTCCCCAGTCTCATTTCTATTCCACCTGACTTATTAGAGATGTAGGTTTTAACTGTTAAACATAGAGTAGAAATGGGTGCTTTCATTTTGCACGTACAGTAAATAATATTGTGGTTTCCTAAAGTCACCCAGCTAGGGAGTGCAGGAGCCGGGAGACGGTCTGGGAGCATTATTAGAAACAGCTTCCTTCACGAAGGAACAGGTTCAGTTAGTAGCCATGACACCGAGTGGTGATTGGGTCCATGGGGGACCGTTCACTTAATCATTATGCACCTCAATTTTTCTTACCTGCGAAATGAGGGATTTGACCCACACAAATCCAAAAGGCATTCTCTCCCAAAAGGCTATCTTGCTGAAGGAAGCCTATAGTCAGTAACAGAGAAATATTAGGACAAATTGTTGTCACGCTAAAAGTTCCTGTTGGAGGGGCGTCTAGGTGGCTCAGTCGGTTAAGTGTCCGACTCTAGGTTTCGGTTCAGGTTATGATGTCACAGTTCGTGGGTTCAAGCCCCACATGGAGTTCGGTGTTGATGGTAAGGAGTCTGCTTGGGATTCTCTCTCTTCCTGTCTCTCTGCCCCTCCTCTCATGCAGTCTGTTTCTCTCAAAATAAATAAACTTTTAAAAAAAGGTTCCTATTGGAATCCACCAAGAAACACGGCAAATATTTCTAATCTCTAAACAAAATCTGGAAAGGTTTCTAGTGAATCAATGGATTCCGGAAATTGTACATGAATATTTGAACAGAAATCCTGGTTAGGAAAATGGCAACCTTAAAATATTGGTCAATCTTATGTGAACCTGCAATCAGTAAGTCTTATCTCTAAATCTATCATTGGGTCACTTTTAAAATATGCCACTGTAAAATAGAAGCTTCAAATATTTTTGTTCTTTTTTTTGTTGTTTGTTTTAAGCAGGGTTCATGCCCAGTGCAGAGCCCAGTGGAGAGCTTGAACTCACAACGCTGAGATCAAGACCTGAGCTGAGATTAAGAGTCGGACGCTAAACCGATGGGGCCACCCAATTGTCTCTCAAAATATTCCTAAGAAGTGTCTTAAAATGTTAAAATGTTTTATTTCTGTTACAACTACTTGAAATTACATCTTAATAATAATTAATGATGTTATAATTCCTATGATGATCCCTCACTATTCACAGACCTAAATGGAATTCAAATACGAATAGAAAATACAGTATGTATAAAATTATACACAGAAATACTTTGCCTTCTAGAATAGATCCCTCCCTAAAGTTGATCATTAACTATTTGTAAATTAAATCATATTCTCGTATTGACTTCCAATGCAAGTTCTGTGATGATTTACCCATGTTTCTTATACTTTCACAATGTGCACTATTTCTGATCTACTTAGCTAAAAATTACTCTCCCTTTGTTCCTATCGATTCCAACCTGTCAAGTAGATAAGGCAGATTAAAAACAATTTAATGTACTAGAAAATTCTGCAATTCTAATTCCATCTAATAAACCTGGCCTATTAAGCCTACACACATATAACACACACACACACACACACACACATCACAGCACCTAATTTTCTATATTCAGTGTGAGTAACACTTAAAATCAATTTGATGGCAAGGTGGAAAGCACCTTGATTTTAAGGACAAACATACGAGGGTTTGAATCTTTCTTCTGCCCTGTACTTGCTCTGTGTACTTGGCCTTTAGCATTGAAGTGCTATAAACGCTTGTTTCCTTATTTGAAAATGGCTTCGGTAATGTGTCCAAAACGAATAAACGAAACAAACCTATTTTTGACCATTAATGGTGATTTGTATTTTACAACTCTTTTAAAATAGAAGTTTACTTAAAATAAGGTCAGCAAAGCATCTTTAATACTAGTTAGTAGATATCAGGGATTTTTTTTTTTAACACCCTTAAGTAAAATGGCAATTGATAAAATGTCATTTCACCTTTAACGAATGCTCAACGAGCCAGGAATATTTTTTTTTAAAGTGTATTCTATAGTAGCCAAATACTTCTAGTTATAGGTGGTTTTTAAATGGGAAGTTATTAAAATTTGCATTTAAATATGTTTAAAATAACTGCCATCTTCTTTTAATTTTTTTAATGTTTTATTTTTTAGAGAGAGACAGACACAAGCGAGGGAGGGGCAGAGGGAGAGAGGGAGACACAATCCAAAACAGGCTCCAGGTCCAGCTGTCAGCACAGAGCCCGATGCGGCACTCGAACTTGGGAACACCAAGACCATGACCTGAGCTGAAGTTGGACGCTTCACCTACTGAGCCACCCAGGCACCCGTGGGTGACCCCAGTCACCTTCTATATAAAAAAATCAAGAGGGAGTCCATGAGCAAGGCCTCTGAAATTTTGCCTATGTAAACTTTCAAGTGAACACTGTCCAGCTTGACCAGAGTTTTCTGCGGTGGCCGCTAGTGGCCCCTCAGCCTGCCGGAGAAACCAGACACATTCATGGTGCCCGAAACAATGCAAGTAACTTCCTCCTCCGTGGAGCCCTACCAAATCTGTCTGCAGGACTAACCACCTTTCCTACACATTTTTTTTCCAAAGAGCTCGCTCTCCTGGCAATCAGAAAAGAGGAGCCGCTCGAAAAGAGCTCCTAAAGAACTTCTTTCACGGACAATGTTACTCATGATGAGCCATTACCCAAGGTTCATCTTTGCAGGAAGTGAGATGTATTGGAACTTCCTTTCCTCTGACAGTGGGCAGCACTGCTCTGGGCTCCGGCCATAAAAGAAGGGCCAAATTCTTAACCTCATTCTATTTCCCGGATGAAAGGAGTGCCTTGCACACTAGGAAGGCTGCATCAGCAGCCTAGGCACAGTCACCTGAGGTTTCCGCTACACTAACATCCTTTGATTTAAATATTTTAGTTGTATCCGAGGACACATAAATATCCACAGGGAGCTCCTTAAGGCATTCCAAAGGAGACCGCAGAGATGATGCGTGTCCCAAGGAGAAATAGGTGCCACAAGCTAAAAATACATGCCTGCCTCCACTGACCGCGGACACGAACGCCTATACCAGCAGCAGTGTTCCTACCCTGGGAGTAACCACGCATCCTTGAGCCCAGACACAGAACCTTTTCTTGCTGTAGCCACAGTTACGGACCTTGATTTAAATCCACTCCCGAGGCTGTGGAAAGCAGCCCATGTGTGGGGCAAATCAGTCAACAGACTGATTCACTTAATAAATATTTGAACCTGCATCTCATGCTCTATCACATTATATGGCAAAAGTCTGGTTTTGCATCATCCCATTCATCCATTTGTATCCCGGAAGGGTTATCAGTGTAGATAGTAACCAAGGGACCAAAGCTTGGGGGCGGGTGCTTCTCCTAAAAGGAGATCCTCCCCCACACTGCACCCAACAAGAGCTTGGCTGGTGTGCCCTGCGCGCCAGTATGGCCCCAGGTTTCCTCCTGGACGCCCGGTGTCATCCTGCATGTCCTCGCTCACAGTTTAATTAAAGAAAAGCATAATTACACTGGCAGGACTCTGGTTTTGAAAAGACATTCGCCAAACCACAGTCACTTCATTACTCTGCATTTCAGAGGCCCACAAGGAACGGAGGAGGGATGCTAAGTAATATCTGTTCTTCCAAAGGGAACAGGCGAACCCCTCCTGGTGGCCGGGAAAATCTGCCTGCCCAAGCAAGTGTGCGTGTCGGCGAGGCCAGGAGCTTCCGGCTGGCCAGAGGCTGATGCTCTCCCTGCAAAAATCTGCTGCCCAAAACTTTTCCGCGACCTTCAGGGGCCCTCCGCTGCCGGCTCTGTGAGCTGCTTCGGAACCGCCTGGAGGCTCCGGCGAAATGCACAGGCGCGTCCGCATCTGCAGACGCTTCTGCCTGGTCCGCGCCAGCTGTCCCTCGTTCTTGGCTCCTCCAGCCCAGAGTCGCGGGCGGCCCCGCACCCTCGCCCCCGCCCCACTTCAGCTCAGGTCTGGGGGAGCTCTTCGGCTCACACCCGCACCAGCTCACCTGGAAGAAGCCGCTGCAGGCCCCTCCCCCACCTCCCACATTTTGGCCACTGGGGCATCGTTCCAAGAGGGGCCGGCAGCTGCGCTCCAGAAATCACAGCCATGTTTTTACTCCACACAGAAATCATTCAACAACTCCACAAGTCTCCGGGGCGCCGTGGCCGAGGCCCAACCTCCTCTCCAAAGTGAACCCACCCGAACCCCACAACTGTAACGCCGCTCGGGGCGAAGCCTATCAGAACGCAAAGACGGGTGGCAGGATGGCTAAGAAGCCCAGAAAGCTATGAAAGCAGGTGCAATCACCTTTTTCAAGCTAATAATGCCACCGCTGACAAATCCCACCTCCCCCCACTCCCCAAATCCCACCTTCCCAGGAGAAAATCCCAGAGCTGCCCATTTAACTGTTTCAAAGCCCTCATTTGAGGCTGCAAATATCATCCACGGTTATCGGCTCGGATGCGGTCCCGCGGTGGCTCCGGGCAGCACTCCGCAAAGTGCCGGGCGGCCAGGTGTCCCCGCAGTTCTCCGGGGAGGAACGCCGTTGGCGCCCCCAAACTGGGGACCGGCCGCGCCACCGCCCCGCCTCCCGCGCTCGCCGCCGCCCCGACGGGCCTCGGCACTCACCGTCCCGGGCGTCCTCCCCCCGGCTGCAGTTGCTGCAAATGTGTTTGATCTCCTTGCCCAGTTGACAATGGATCACAAAGGACACGTTGTTGTGGTTGGGGGCGGGCTCCTTCAGGGGCTTCATCTTCGGCAAATAAAAAGCTTTCTTTTTGGGTCTCTGGGCGCTCGCTGCTGGCACCGCGCCCTCCCTGCAGCGCGGCGAGCGGAGCGCAAACCTCCCCGGCTCCGCGGCGCGCGTGGGCTCCGCCATCCGGCCCCCCGGGCGCCCCGGGCCGGGCGCCGCTCGGGCCCCCGCGCGCTGCCACCCGCGCCCCGCCGCCCGGCCAGCATGCCCTCGCCCGGCCCGGGGCGGCCGCGTCTCTACGGCATCTCCACTGCCGCGGGGCGGGGCGGGAGGGGAGCGGGGGTGGGGAAGGCGCCGAAAGGGTCTCGACCTCGCCGCCCGAGCCAATCCGAACCCCGCGGCCGGAGGAGGGCTTCCGGAAGGCGCTCAGCGGTCCCACCTGAGCCGCGGCGCGCCCACCTCTCCCGCGGCCTCCGGTGCACCGCCCCCTGGCAGCCCCACCCCTCCGGAGAGCTGGGCCGCGGCGATTCGCGCCTGCTGGGGTTTTGCGACTACCTTCGCCTCCCCGCGCTGGAGCTCGGGGGGCAGAACGCCAGCCTCCCCCTCCCCTTTTTCTTGGAGCCACGCGCCGCCAAATGCAAGCAAGATGTGCCACACCGGAGCCAGCTGCGCTGGGAGCCCTCGGGGTGCGAGCGCCTCTCTCGTGGGCCAGAACAGATCACCCTTCTCCGCTGGGTGCAGCCCACCGCCCTTGACTTTTCGCCGGAGCCGGCAACCTGTTAGGACATAATTGATCTTTTCGGCCCCCCCGTAAACATCCCCCAACCCGAAGGGGGCCTTGCACCGGCGTCCTTAAAACTTAGAATAACGAGGAACAGGAAAGGCTGCTATTATCAGCCCTCAGAAACAACTTGCAACTCTGGGATCCTGCTTATTTGGCTTGAAGGTTCCCCAAGCTGTCTCAGCACGGTGAACAAGGCTTAGCCAGGCGAATGACATCTATCGAGATTTCCAAAGACAGAAGTGTCTTAATATGGCAAACCCATGGCTCAGTGGTAATAATAGATACAAGTTATTGAGCCTTTTTTGTTGTTGTGCGCTTAAAAAAAAATCATACTGTGTCTATTAATCTAAACTCAGATATTGTCAAATCCTACATCACCTGTCAGAGAACTAAGGCTTGGAGAAGCCTCAAATCACAAACACCGTGGGTGCTTATTTAAAAAATAGAGATTTGGGGCACCTGTGTGGCTCAGCCATTAAGCTTTCTGACTCTGGCTCAGGGCGTGATCTCACAGTTCGTGGGTTCAAGCCCCTGTCGGGCTCTGTGCTGACAGCTCAGAGCCTGGAGCCTGCTTGGAATCGATGTCTCCCTCTCTCTCTGTCCCTCCCCTGCTAGTGCTCTGTGTGTGTGTCTCAAAAACTAAATAAACATTTTAAAAAGTAGAGCTTTGGGGGGGGCCCCGGGCACTGGGATTCTCGTTTAGTAGGTTAGTGGAGAGCCAGGAATCTGGAGCTTTAAGAAGCTCCCTTCCATGATCTTGCTGCAAAGTATAAGTGGTCAAACAGGTGCTTACAGCTGGGGTGTCTAGCTCTGAGCCTCCGTCTTCCCATTATACCTCATTCCTTGTGAGCCACAACCTTAGCCCTCCCCCCCCCCCCAGCCAGCCCACTGAAATACTATCAAAGGATGTACTATCACCACTAGTAGCTTCTAGGAACTTCCCCAAGGTTAATTTCCTAATAGCCTGTGACTGACGCTCCACAAAGGCAAGTCACTGCCTGTCTCACCTCCAGCAGGGCCAGCCAGTTCCACACGGGATGGCTCCCCTCACACTTAATGTCAACGGTCCGCTGGGGATATTAAATTCCCGGGTTCTAATAAGCCTCTGATCACGCAATGCCATCACTTCATCGTGGATATCGCTTCTCCTTCTGCAAAATGTCCTACCCAGATCAGCAGTTTCTTCTTTATTACCCAGTTAGGGTCATGGAGCAGGGCCAGAGCCTGCTCCGGAAGTAGGTGACAGAGACTCACGTGGGATTCACATGTTGGAGTTGTAGGCTCTTTAACTAGACAACGTCTTTCCTGGTGTCCACTGGGGCCTTCAGGGTCCCTGAACCAGCCACGGGTAAATCTCCCTGTATCTGCTCAGGTCAGACTTCTACCATTCAGTCCCTGGCTAATTACAAGCCTTCCCTTAAACATGGCAAAAGAGCCATTTGTGATATTGGTGGAGTATATGACGGAATGCACTGTGTTGTGGTACGGGCAAACGTGTGTTATATTTTGTTTCAAATCCTCAGATCCCTCCCCTAAACCGTACCGCCACTTAACCACCTTCTGAAAAAAAGAACACATCTCTTCTGAAATGACTTTTCAAAATCGCATGCCTTTCCCACCTTACTCAGTGCCTTGCAGATCAGAGCAGACCTGCATTAACCCCATATGGTCCTAGTAACATAGCTAAGCCCACTTAATCTTTTACGTACTCACTGAAAACTAAACCGGATCTACAGGCTCTGGGGGGGAGGGGGTCTCTATTTTAATTGGCCAAGTGGTATAGCACAGAGAACACGACCACAAACACCCCTTGCATTCAAATATCAAATGCAACGCCCCACAGTTACGGGGGCTCTTTATTCAAATTTTAGTATATGTGCTGCCCAATTAAAAAGACTACGGCATACCTCTGAGTGGCATTCCCTTGGCTGGGGATCCATCTTAAACTCCCTTGCTTGAATCTTCGGCCACCTGTGGCTATTTACACTTAAACTGATTAAAATTAAATGAAATTAAAATGCAGTCCTCCAGTGGCCCCAGCCACAGTTCACATGCCCAGTGGTCACCTGTACCTAGTAGCTACTGGAACAGGGCAGATGGTAGAACATTTCTGTCATCACCGCAAGCCCTAGGTGACCATGCTGGTCTTAGAAGATGTAGGGATTTTAGTGTCTCAGGCTGAACGGGGAGGCTGAGAAGCACTATCTCCTATTGTCACAATAGAAGGTGGGTGGAGAGAGGACCCGGATGTGATACACCTTGGCACTGGCAGAAGTTTGGAAGAAGATGGCCGGGTCTGGTGCCTCCAAGCCCTGCCCTTCCTCTGACCCTCAGCAGGCAGCGGGACACATGCACACACACATCTGGTTATCTTTTTCCTGACCCTCTTCTCTACCCTGAACGTTGCCTCGGTGAAGCCTTCCTCGGATTCATTACTGTAATTTCCCAACAGCTCCTGATGCAAGTGATGTGTATACAGAGTCTGGGTCTGTGTCACTGCAGAAGACAAACCTGTTCATTATGACCCTTGCAATCATGACTTAGCTCTGTTGTTGCCACTGAAAATCCTCTTCCTGTGGATAATGAAGGAAAATGGTCATTTGACAGCATTCTTGAAAAACAGTGTTTTTGTGGGATTTTTTTTTATTGAGAAAGAGGGAGTATGTGTGAGAGAGGGATGGGGGCAGAGAGAGAAAGAGAGAGAGAGACAAAGAGAGAGTCAGCCTCAAGCAGGATCCATGGTCAGTGTGCAGCCCAACATGGGGCTCAATCCCAAAACCCTGGACACATGACTCTGAGCCGAAATCAAGAGTCAGACGCTCAACTGCCTGAGCCACCCAGGCGCTGTGGGATTTTTTTCTTAATTTGAAAAGGAAGGAGGGAAACACTAAAAGGAAGGACAGTGCAGAACATGATGTCACCTATAACAAGAGTTCTCACTGTAGGGCCTATGTGCGGGATTTTTACCCCGATGATCCAAGCGACAACGACTTCCCTATGGTCACTCTCAGTGTCACTTAGCTGCATGACAATCATGTTCCCATCCCTTCTTTAGGATACACTTAACTTGTAAATCCCCTCCTTGAAACTTATTTGGGGACCTCACTACTCAAAGGACAGGTCCATAGACTGGCAGATCATGGTCACCTGAGAGCTTGGGAGAAATGTAGCATCTGAAGGTCCATTCCAGAACCCGCATTTTAGCAAGACTTCCAGGTCAAGCAAATTAGTGTTTGAGACCCATCCCCCCACCCCCCAGGCTCCAGCCTCATAACACCATTAATTGCCTGCCAGTGGAATACACATTCTGCTTTCAAAGTAAATAGCAGATAGCACCCCTGATCTTCCAGAGCTTAAAATTTAATAGGAAAGAGACACCTGGGGGGCTCAGTCGGTTGCGCATCTGACTGCAGCTCAGGTGATGACGGTTTGAGCCCCGTGTTAGGCTCTATGCTGATAGGTCAGAACCCGGAGCCTGCTTCAAATTCTGTCTCCCTCTCTCAAAAGTAAACATTTAAAAAATTTTTTTAAATAAAAAAAATAATAGGAGAGAGGATGCACTCAAGGAAAGAACATATAAGAATTACAGAACCCACCCAGCTGAAACCTGTGGGCAAATTTAGAACTAGGAACAGCCAGGGAGAAATATGCATTTAATAATCGGAGCAGGAGCCAGGTGTAAAAGGGATTCTGCAATGACGAATGTGGCAGAGACGGAGCTGGGGAAGCAGGAGGTCCCCGGGAACGTTGGTCTGAAGCAGTTGGGGGCAGAGGGCTGGTGGTAGAGGTGGTGGCCATGTGGAGAACATGCAAGGTCACAGGCTAGAAGGAGTTCATGGTGATGGGGTGGGTGGGTGGCGGTCCACGATGGTCTTTAGCCTGGAAGGAGTGTTACACCCCGCAAAGCAGTGTGTGAAAACTGGGCTTTCCAGAACACACCACGGTCGTGACGATGTGAAGGCAACTATAAACCTTTCCAAGGTCGAATATGAGAAACAGTTTGTGATCAGCCTGGAGCTCAGATTTTGTTCTGCCTTCTGCTTGTCTCTGCCCATCCTACTTTTAATGCTCAACAGTTATTAGGCTTAAAAGAAGTCAAAATCCAAGGGCACAGGGGTGCCTGGGTGGCTCAGTTGGTTAAGTGCTGGACTCTTGATTTTGGCTCAAGTCATGATCTCCCAGCCTGTGAGTTCGAGCCCCGCATTAAGCTCTGTGCTGATGGTGCAGAGCTTGCTTGGGATTCTCTCTCTCTCTCTCTCTCTCTCTCTCTCTCTCTCTCTCTCTCTCTCTCTCCCCCTCTCCTGCTTTCATGAGCATGCACGTGTACTCTCTCTCTCTCTCAAAATAAATAAGTCAACTTAAAAAAAATCAAAGGGTAGAAATTTGGAAATTTTCATAAAGTGCTTAACCTCTTATGAAAAAGAGTAGAAATACAAAATATTAATGTGAACACAAGTCAAAGCAAGGGGACCATTCAAGAGAGTGATGCTTAAGTAAATATTACTACACATATTTAATCTATAAAAAGATTTTAACGATGTTTTTCCCTTCCTCACCATTTTTTCTACAATTTACACTCCAGCTATCCATTAGGTTTTTTTCCCCCTGATTCTGTCTCCTTTTTTTTTTTTTTTAAGATTTTATTTTCAACACGGGGCTCCAACTTACAACTCCAAGATCAAGATGCTCTTGATCAAGAGCACAGTTTGCAGCTGGCGTTCATTCTAACAGGTTCTAACAGACTCTCACAAGTCTAGTTATTAGATATTTTGAATGCCACTCCTGTAGATAAACGTTAGAAAGCAGCTGCACAACTGGCAAACTTTAATTCTCCCGAAAGAAGGCGTTCTCCCACAATGGTCTTCTTAAAAATGTGTTTTGGAGACTGGAGTAAAAGTTCTTCTGGCCTTAGCTTTTCCCTTATTACTTCTAACTCCAACTTGGCAGGCTGTTGGTAGAAGAACCAGAGAGCAGTCAGGGGACAGGTGCTTTGAAGAAACAATATCACGTGTCTGTTTTTGGAACTTGAGGTCTTAAAAATATGGTTGAGACATCTAAATGGTGTGAGCGATTTGTGTGTGTGTGCACGCGCGTGCACGCACGTGTGCATTTATGGGAATTCTGTTTTGTTTTAGCTAAGGGTTTGCTTTTTTTTCCCCCCTTAAAACTGAACAGAGAGCAATTTTCCTTGTAGGCTTCTGATAATTATGTTTACGAAGGGTTCTGTGCAAACCGTTCTACAAACATAGAGGAGATAGCACCCCAATGAGAAGGGAAGACAGAAAACATTTAGACAAAAGAGAGGCTTTGGAGGACAAGCGTCAGGAGTGCACTCCTCTAGCTTGACTGCAGTGTCATCTGGGGATGTTTCTTTTTCTTTCTGCATTCCCATGACTGGGAAGAGGACCCGGGTGGTCTACTTTCCAGGTCCAAAGAAGAGGGTCTTGGCCATGCAGTCAGAGAGAATCTAATCTCTGTGGGGGGGGCGGGACACAAAGACCAATCTGGTAGGGCACCGTGTGCAGGATTTTCTCTGTCAAGTGTCTTTACGTTCTGTATTGCCGATACCCAACAAAGGTTCTCAGTCTACTCGCTAAAATTTGGGATCAGGTATTTCTGCTTATGTCCAGGGGAAGACAGGGGACAGAATAGCTAGAGGTTGAGAATCGGTAAAGATTCAAAAATGATAAGCCTGTTGTGCCAAGAACTCTGTTTCTTTACATTTTGCTCCAAGTCATAAATCCCATTGTATTTTTACAATTTTTTAAACTATTTTATTTATTTTTGAGAGAGAGACAGACAGAGTATGAGAGGAGAAGGGGCAGGGAAAGAGGGAGAATGTGAAGCAGCTCCAGGCTCTGAGCTCTTAGCACAGAGCCTGACACGGGGCCCAATCCCACCAACTGTGAGATCATGACCTGAGCTGAAGTCAGACTCCTAACTGACTGAGCCACCCAGGCGCCCCTCATTAATACCATTTTAAATGAAATTTATAGCCGTATGAACATAGACTTATGTTTCTTTTTAGAAACAGATTGATTTTTGGTGATTTAGATATTTCTGGATGTTGATCTTACAGAATAAAAGCACCTGAACACAGAGATGCTGTTGAATGTGCTTATACCACAATAAAATAAAAAGCCCACCAATAAAGAAATGACTGCATAAATTATGGCATATTTAAAGCATGATGCCACTGGGGCGCCCGGATGTCTCAGTCGGTTAAGCGTCTGACTTCGGCTCAGGTCATGATCTCACAGTCTATGGGTTCAAGCCCCACGTTGAGCTCTGTGCTGGCGGCTCAGAGCCTGGAGCCACCTTCAGATTCTGTGTCTCTTCCTCTCTCTCTGCCCCTCTCCCTGCTCACTCTCTGCCTCTCAAAATACAGACATAAAAAAACTTTTTTAAAAGCACGATGCCACTAAAAGTAACAAGTGATGTCTTTACAAGTTGGCTTGGAAGGATTTCCACAACATTTCGTTAATGAGAAAGTTAACATACAGAGAACTGACTCAGTTTTGTAAGACAAATATCATGGGCCTTAGTATTATTCTCCGGATATTTCTGATTCACTATCTTCATCTATGTGGCAGGATTGCAATTTGTAAGTCTTAGTCCCCTCGAGGGTAATGGCTGGACACGGTTGGCCACATGCAACCTACAGCGATGAGCTGAAGTTCAAGGTAACAGCCACTGTTTTCTTTGTTCTGAAGTGAGCTGAACCTACCTGCCGACCCACAAAGGTCATGCAGTACAAGAACTGAACTTGTGCTGTTTTAAGCTGCTGAAGTTCCCGTGTTGAGCTAGCTAAAGATTCATCTAGCCTCACAAGGTCGATCCAACAATGACCCCCGGGGTGTGAGAGACATATCTGTGCGTGCATTTGTATATTACCTGTCACTTTATTCGGTGATCCCACCAACACCGTATTCAGGACCTATTATTTCCTTTTTAGGCTTCAGGAAACCGAAGCTCGGTAAGATTAAACCAATTTCCCAGGTTACACAATTAACATTTTGCCAGTTAGAAGCCTGAACCAAAATGCGTTAACCTGCAAAGCATACTTTTCCTTCCCCAGCCATCCCACTGACACACAGAAGGAAGGTGGTGACCTCCGGAGCACCCTCAGCACTATGTGGGGACAGAAACCTCTGGGATCAGGAAACACAACCAAGAAAGGCTATCAGGATACAGGCACGGGACTCAGACACCTTGCCTGCCCTGCAGAACACAGCCGCTGGGGGGAGCAAGAACAGGGACAAATATAGGAAGCACGGTTCTTATCTATCATCTACATTAGCAGGTTCCTGCCTTTTCAAAAGTCTTCAGACAGACTGCAGTTGGTACTCACTGACTGTGGGTACAACCCTCTTAGGACCGGGATCGTATCCACAGTGCAGTGAGCCCCTCAGCGCTGTCTGACAAAAGCTAATGATAATTGGCCATTAGGACCGAATCACTATTGTGTTTGTACAGAGCAGGTGCAGGAACAAGGTAATCGGAGAACATGATGTCAGCGAGAAACGCAGATGGGCCCCCTCTTCCCCCACCAGTGTGAGAACTTTAGTGATATATGAAATATAATTGCGGCGTGAGTAGCTGTGAGTAGCCACCAAGGGGGGGGGGGTCTGAAGTAGGTACTGCCGGTGTATCGATGTATGACATGCAAATTATTTCTTCCGCAGAAAGGGAGATGGTCTAATTCACTGAGGAAAACATTACGATAGGCTCCAAGCTTGGGAAGTGAATGATCAAAGGAATATATCTGCTTCTAACAAGCCAAGTGGTTCTCCCCTTCCCAACACGATCTGGTGAGCTTCCAAAATCATTTTCCATTTCTTTTCTTTTCTTTCTTTCTTTCTTTTTTTTTTTTTTTTTCAGTAGAGAAGCTGTGCTGAAGAGGAATTGTATTTATTTTTATACACTCTATGTCAATAGGACTTTCCTCTGTGATACATATTATTTCTACACAAATTATGATAACAACAGCTTGTAGCCATGTTACATGAAAAAGGAAGGTTATTTCCAGTCCTGGAGGAATAGAGTAAAAAGCTAAGAAGAGGGGCGCCTGGGGGGCTCAGTTGGTTAAGCTTCTGACTCTTGATTTTAGCTCAGGTCGTGATCTCATGGTTAGTGAGATAGAGCCCCGTGTGGGGCTCTGTGCTGAGAGTGGGTAGCCTGCTTGGGACTTTCTCTCCCCCCCCACCCCTCCCTCTCTCTTTTTCTCTTCCTCAAAATAAACTTTTTTTTTTAAGCTACAAAGAGTCTAAAGAGAGGCCACACATGATGCACTGTTGGACTTTAAAAGTAGAAGAGTAGGGGCCCCTGGGGGGCTCAGTCAGTTAAGCGTCCGGCATCGGCTCAGGTCATGATCTCACAGTTCGTGGGTTCGAGCCCCATGTGGGGCTCTGTGCTGACAGCTAGCTCAGAGCCTGGAGCCTGCTTCAGATTCCTCTCTCTCTGAATCTCCCCTGTTCACACTGTTTCTCTCTGTCTCTCAAAAATAAATAAAAACATTAAAAAAAATTTAAAGTAGAAGAGTAGATACACATGTGTACCTAGATAAGGCTAGGCTCTAAAAACCCACTCAGGGTCACAATGATAAGTCTGCAGGGAAGCGGTCCATTGCAGCGAAGAGGCAGGGAGGGACACATTACTTTGTGAGTTTCCAGGGTGTCTGAGAAACTGCTGGGCTTTTTAAATTAATAAATATAACTAGATTTTTAAATTTATATGCTTATTTATAACATATATTTATGCAATAAAAATATATTAGATATCATATATTTAAAATTTTTTAATGTTTACTTTTGAAGCAGGGAGAGAGAGAGAGAGAGAGAGAGAGAGAGAGAGAGAGAGAGAGAGACCGTGAGTGGGGGAGGGGCAGAGAGAGAAGGGAACACAAAATCTGAAGCGGGCTCCAGGCTCTGAGCTGTCAGCACAGAGCCTGATGTGGGGCTCAAACTCACAAGCCATGAGATCACGACCTGAGCTGAAGTCGAATACTTAACTGACTGAGCCACCCAGGTGCCTCTAGATATCATGTATTAAAAATAAATGTTGGTGTGTCTGGGAGGCTCAGTTGATTAAGCATCTGACTTCCACTCAGGTCATAATCTCACGGCTCCTGGGTTCGAACCCTGTGTCAGGCTCTGTGGTGACAGCGCAGAGCCTGGAGCCTGCTTCAGATCCTGTCTCTTCCTCTCTCCGCCCCTCCTCCGCTCATGCACTGTCTCTAATCCAAAGAAACAGTACAAAAATTAAATGTTAAGTAAAAAGATTCTCAGTAATCCTCACAACAATTCCAAGACTTGAGGTGCTGCAACCACCATCTGACAAGGAAGGAGCCAGGGACATGAGAGGAGACGCACAAAGCTGTGTCGTGTGGACGGGGCGGAGCCTGGATGCACAAGGCAGGCCAGCCCTGCACCGTCTAGACACAGCCCGTCTCCACCGTGTTACGCTGCTGTCCAGAAATGTGCCCAAAGGAAAGAAGCTATAGCGAAGGTAAAAATATCTTTCTAAGCCAACCCAGGAAGGAAGAAATTCCTGGAGGGCTTGTTAAAGATGAAGGACAAGTCGATCATCTTCATTAGGATCTACCCACTTGCACGGGAAGGAAATCTACTTTTCCATTTCACAGATTAAAAAAAAAAAGTACTGAAATGAACATTCAGTTTATGGCCATACCACCCTGAACGCGCCTAATCTCGTCTGATCTCCGAAATGAACATTCTTTGATTCTCCAATCCTGTCATTTGTAAAACACTGTAAAACATGCCCTTTTTTCTTGAAACTCATCAAGTAAAAAACAAATGAAAAGAAAAACAAAAAAACAACAGACTTATTAAGCCCTTTCCAAAAATGATCAACTCTTAGAAAACATGTGAGTTATGATAAAAACTGAAGGAAATGTTCAGAGTCTGTAAACCTTAAATCGACATATTTTCTATCCTACCAAACATGAGGAATAGAAATTATTTAAAGTAAATCTGGACACAAATTTTAACCATGTGAAGTCCTTTTCCAGAATCTCTTCCTTTTCCCAAATTGGTGACATGTCAGGGCAGACCTAGAGCCCAGGTTAAAGACCCCCCTGATTTCAAGATAAGAGCCATGCCTTCCCAGGCCAGTGTCCCCCAGATCTGTCAATTCCCTTAAGGCAGAGAAGCTTCTAAATCCTAACCTCAACTTTACCTTAGAAATGAAACACTCCGGGGCACCTCAGCGGGTCAGTCAGTTGAGCGTCCGACTTCCCCTCGTCATGATCTCACGCTATGTGAGTTCAAGCCCTGCATCGGGCTCTGTCCTGGCAGCTCAGTGCCTGGAGCCCGCTTCCTGATTCTGTGTGTCCCTCTCTCTCTGCCCCACCCCTGCTCTTGATCTGTCTTGCTCTGTCTCACAAAAATAAATAATGTTAAAAAAATTAAAAAAAAAATAGCAGCACCTGGGTGCCTCAGTCAGTTAAGCGTCCGACTTCAACTCAGGTCATGATCTCACGGTTCATGGGTTTGAGCCCCGCGTCGGGCTCTGTGCTGACAGCTTAGAGCCTGGAGCCTGTCTTCAGATTCTGTATCTCCCTATCTCTCTGACCCTCCCCTGCTCGTGCCGTCTCTCTCTGTTTCTCAAAAATAAATAAAGAAAAAATTTTTAAAAATGAGGGGCGCCTGGGTGGCTCAGTCAGTTGAGCGTCCGGCTTCGGGCTCAGGTCATGATCTCACGGTTCGTGGGTTTGAGCCCCACGTCAGGCTCTGTGCTGATCTCTAGCTCAGAGCCAGGAGCCTGTCTTCAGATTCTGTGTCTCCCTCCTTCTCTGACCCTCCCCTGCTCACACTGTCTCTCTTGCTCTCAAAAATAAATAAAATATAAAAAAACAAATTTAAAAAAATGAAAAACTCCTGTTTTGCTTGCAAGAGAGAGGCAGAGACATTTTTCCACACCCTGAACCACAGTGAAAGAGTTCTCAGACATTCTGAAGGCATTAATGAGTATGAATTACAAGCATTAATCATAAAGCTTTCCTGCTAATATGTTCAGGAGCCCACACAGGGAATGTTTTATGTTAGAATCTGCCCATTTTTCTTAAATGGTGCATATTAAGTCAACTGTGAGTGGTTCAGAACACTTTATCCACAGTTTGGGAACTATTACCCATCGTTACATTCATGAAGAGTGAACTCCCAAAGCAGGCATTGGCAAAACTGAGCTTCGTATTTGAAAGTCACACATGATCCACCAACAGCTGATACTGTTTCAATCTTAGTTAGACTTTTAAACAGAGACACCCTTTGTTTCTGTTATTGGGTTTTTAAGTATTAACCGAATACAGGAGACACAATAAAACCCAGGAAATGCCTTCTGCTTAAAATTTTCCTTGGGTTTTGTGAACACGTAAATAATGACAGATGCAGATAGGTCCGCATGTAACATTGGAACTAAAAAGAGAACCGAGATATTTTGTCAGGAATAAATATTTGCAATCAGGGATAAGAGCCAGCAGAAATGTATAAAATGCTTTGTAGTGTAGGCTGGCGTTTTGCCAGGTCAAGAAAGAAATTGCTGTGAGCCTTTCCCGAGATGCTGTGTTTGCTAAAGGAGACGAGCAATGCGCTTGTGTTCCCCAACACCACCTTAGCTCAAAACTGTAAAAGAGGAAAAAGATTAGTAGCTCCAGAAG
Source organism: Mungos mungo (assembly GCA_004023785.1). NCBI lineage: Eukaryota > Metazoa > Chordata > Mammalia > Carnivora > Herpestidae > Mungos > Mungos mungo. The sequence goes on along the minus strand of PISW01012276.1, from coordinate 4,386 downwards.
GAAAGCGCCCATTCCATGCAAATAAATGGTTCGGGGGTGTTCGTTATAAACATAAGTTTGAAAACATGAGGAGACGGCCCAGAATTCTTCAGATCGCTAGTTGTTGGAGGCAGGAGTGAAGGAGTCAACAGGACCTCGATGGGCAAATCCAGGCTGACTCTGCTGTCCTCACTGACCCGCTGCCAGGGGGACCAGTGAACTCCAGGGACCGCAGTCTTATAAACCAGAAGAATTCTCCCTGGGCATTTCGATTTACCTCTGGGTCACGCCTGACAAAGGTTTCAAACCAAAGTGAGAAGTTAAAGACCGGAAACCAGAGACCACTTCTGCAAAGTGAAAACACCCTACGTTTCTGGATTCCATGTTTCAGCCTGCTGCATTTTTCTTAAGAGGTAGAGTTGAATCAAGAAACCGTATTTCAGACCATTACAGAGAACGCTTGCGAAAGACTTCATTGTGTTTATCTGAGCTCTTGCAAACAGTGGTCCCAGGGGGACAGGATGAACCAAACTGACCTGGAATGTGTAGTCATATGCTGAAATTCAACAGTCCGGCCCCAAACCTTTCTGATCATGTCCTTGCACGACTGCAGTTCCTTCCCAGGTCACTCGTGTCTCCCCTGTCACTTGGACTTGAATCCTCCTGCCTCATCAATGTTGCTCTGTCTTCCGTATCCAGTGACCAAGCCTTAGGCATGCTTCACCTTATGCTTCTCTCATTTATGAGAAAAATCCCCAAATCTGGAATTTGGATGAGATGGTACCTTGTCTCGCTTTTCAGAACTTGAATTCAAGAGACAACTTCATTTTTTAACTTTTGTTTTCTTAATCTTTTTTAATGTTTATTTTTCAGAGAGAGAGAAAGAGACAGGGAGCAGGCAGAGGAGGATCAGAGAGAGAGGGAGACACAGAGTCCGAAGCAGGTTCAAGGCTCTGAGCTGTCAGCACAGAGTCTAATGTGGGGCTTGAACTCACCAACTGCAAGATCAGAACCTGAGCCAAAGTCGGATGCTTAACCGACTAAGCCACCCAGCTGTGCCAATTTTTCTTTTTCTTTTTTTTTTTAAGTTTATTTATTTTTGATAGAGATGGAGAGAGAACTAGCAAGCTGGGTGTGGATAGAGAGAAAGGTAGAATCCCAAACAGGCTCCATGCTGTCAGTGCAGAGCTGGACTGGTTGGGGGGAGGTTCGAACTCACAAACTGTGAAACCACAGCCTGAGCTCAAATCAAGAGTCAATCACTTAACCAATTGAGCCACCCACGTGCCCTTAGTAATTTTTATAATTAAGAACCCATCAAAATAATGTATAATATACTAAGCACCCATATGTATATATCACAGTGTTACTTTCGTGAAATTTTCTACCAATGAATAATGAACTGTCTCTGGACACAGTCTTTCCCCTGATTCCTTCATAAATCTTTTCTAGGAATCAATTTCCCCCAGAAAGCCAACTGAATTGACTTGGATTGCAAAGATAAAAACTTTCAGAGTGGTTTGCCCTCAAAGTGATCCGTACATTCTTTGGTGACTAAAATGAGGGGATTGGACTAGTAGATGATTGCTAAGGTCTTTCAAAAAGTGCAATCTTTGACCTAAAAGTTGTTACATTGCAACCTTTGGAAGAATATCTCAGGAGAAAAGAAACAAGAAGAAGAGGGAAATGTTTTGGAAGAGGGAAAGGGCAGTCCTGACAGAAGTAAGAGCTTTTGGGGACTGTTTAACTTTGCTAAGATATCAAATCTTGATCTACAGCCAAAATAGACCAAATTGTCCTCTGTAGCCACATCTCCCACCATTTCATCGTTACTCCACGTGACCCCCCACTTCCCTTCCTTCTCCGAGGAGCCTCTTTCCTGTTCACATCACAGCATTAAGATGCCATTTGGGGAAGGCTCCCTTGGCACACTTGGGCAGACCCAGCTTTCTGCTGTCCCTCGTCAGAGTCACCCTGGACACTTACTAACTGGACATTTGTTGTAACATCCTGTAAATATTTTTATTTATATTTCAGCAATACAGAAAAAAACTGAATACTATTTGTGTGTGTGTGTGTGTGTCTGTGTGTTATTCATAACCAAAAATGTTAACATGAATTCTGGGTGCTTTCATGCTTTGAAAATGATACAAAGGAATACAAATTATAGATGTAGCAAAAGACCAACCAACCCTCTCTTTTTTCTCACCCCCTTTTCCAGAGGCGACTACTCTCCTGAAGTTGATGTCTGTACATCCCATCTATATTAATGTATTTTTACCACATGTGTATGTGTCTGCAAGCATTACATAATATTGCTTTGTGGGTTTCAAATGAGCACAGGTGGTATCACACTGTAAGAATCATTTCGAACCTTCTACATTGAAGTCAATATTATGTTCTAAGATTATTGCATGTTGATTCTTGAAAATCGAGTCCATTCGTACTTCCCGCTGTATCAGCATTCGGATATAGGACTATATTACAATTCATTTGTGAATTCCCTCATGGAGGGCTAGGTAGTTGGTATCCAACTTTTGGATCATTATCAACAATTCTCCCATGAGCATCCTGATAAAGCTATCTTTTGTGCTCTTGTGCAATAGTTTCTCAAAGGAATATGAAACTCGAAGAGCCCTGTGTCATTGGACATGCACATCTTTAGCTAAACTTGACATTGACCCCTCTCAAAGTGATTGGAACAATTACCATTCCATCAACTGTGTATGAAAGTTTGCCTTTTGGGGCGCCTAGGTGGCCCAGTCGGTTAAGAGTCTGACTCTGGCTTAGGTCATGATCTCACAGCTTATGAGTTCGAGCCCCGCACAGGGCTCGGTGCTGACAGCTCAGAGCCTGGAGCCTGCTTCAGATTCTGCGCCTCCCTCTCTCTCTGCCCCTCCCCCACTTGCATTCTGTCTCTTTCAAAAAGAAACATTAAAAAAAAATTTTTTTTAAATAATAGTAAAAAGGGGAGCCTGGGTGGCTCAGTCGGTTAAGCCTCTGACTTCGGCTCAGGTCAGATCTCACGTTCGTGGGTTCGAGCCCCGCGTCAGGCTCTGTGCTGACAGCTAGTTCAGAGCCTGGAGCCTGCTTCCGGTTCTGTGTCTCCTTCTCTCTCTGCCCCCTCCCCCTCTCATGCTCTGTCTCTCTCTGTATCAAAAATAAATAAAACATTAAAAATAAATAAATAAATAATAGTAAATGAAAGTGTCCTTTTCCGCCTCACTACCACTTGGTGGTATTACCAACATTTTGCTTTTCAGTATTGTGGGTGTCATTTAATGGCTGTATCCTGATTATCTGTTAGGGATTTGGATTTCTTCTGCAAATGGCTTGCTCATATTTTTGCCCATTTTTGCCAGCCACTTATGTTGTGCTCTGCTTTTGGACTTTTAAAGAAATTCTTTCCTATGATGAAGTTATACAATATCACTTATCCTCTCTTTTAACAGGTTTAAAGCTTTGCTTTACGTATTTAGATCATTAATCCAACTAGAATTTGTTTTTATACGTGATGTGAGCTAGAAATCCCACTTTATTGTTTTTTCAATAGAGACACTTTTTTCCTGAGTGCTGTTTATTTCATGGCATTCTTTCCTCTTGACTGTAAAGCTACCTTGTCATGTTCCAGTGTATTAAGTGATAGTGAATGATTTTTATGTATCTATTGAGATAATCATTGTTTTCTTTTTCTTTGATATATTATGCAGTGAAATCCTAAATAGAATTTCTTGATTAAACCAACCTTACATTCTTGGAAGAATTCTATTTGGCCTTGGTATCTTACTTCTAAATAGCTTGCTGGCTTTGTTTTCAAATTTAGTATTTTTGCATATATGCTCATAAGTTATATTGGTTAGTAAAATTTCACTTTTTTTAAATATTTTTGTTTGATGCTTATTTTTGAAAGAGAGAGACAGAGCATGAGAGGGAGAGGGGCAGAGATAGAGAGAGACACCCAATCCAAGCAGGATCTAAGAACTAACCGTGAGATCATGACCTGAGCCAAAGTCCGATGCTTAACCAACTGAGCCACCCAAGCGCTCCAATAAAACTTGTTTCTTACATGGTCCTTTTCAGGGTCGTATTCTTTCTTTTTCTATTTCCTTGAATAGTTTGTGTAAGATAGAGGTTACATCTTTCTTCTCTAGAAGAGCTTATGTAACTTAAGATAAGCCCTCTTGAATGCTCATTAAAACTCACACAAAACCTTTTACTACTAATGATTTCTGGTTAGCAGATTTTTTTTAATGTGGATTCAATTTCTTTAGAAATTATAGGGATTTCACTTTTCGATTGGTTAGTATTGGTAATTGATAGTTTATCTAGAAAATTCTCCATTTTATCTAGGTTTTCAAATTTACTTGCATAAACTTGATTATAATATTCCCTTAAGATGTTTTTGGG
>PISW01012275.1:0-33763 GCA_004023785.1 Mungos mungo | reverse complement strand
CTTAGAGGGGCCTCCGCTTTACCACCCAGCACTATGACCTTATGGGGACAAGTTCAGGAAGTTTTAGATCCATTGCACAAAATTGAATTGGCATCTCTTAAATCCTTTAAAGAGGACCCTCCTTCGCATGGAGATCCACCTGTCTCATCTTACGAAGTTATCCCAGAGCCTAATAACACTCCTAAGGAGGCTACACTGGGAGATTTCCCAGCCCCCCCTAATCTGACCTCTGGGGGCATAGAATTTGGAACTGATGAGGCTTATCTTGATGATGATGATGATATTTATCCCATGCTAATGTCAGAGAAGCCTCAAGAATTAAAGGACCCTCGTCCAGAAACTCCTTTACCTCGACCACCAGACACTGTGCCCCCATGCCCGCTTAAAACTGTAGTTATACCCACAGCTCCTTCGCCTTGCATGTCACCGGGTCCTCGCACTTTTCCTATCATGAGTGGACTCCAGAGTGCTCGACCACCCCCTAAGGGCACTCCTTTACAGTTGGCTCTACAGCGAGCCCAACTGCAAGGGGAAGACACTTTTGGTGCAATGGCTCTGAGTGTCCCTCCCGTCCCCTAACTTTCTGTCTCCTCTTTCTTCCTCATTCCCTTACCTCGGGTCTCTTTTCAGATTGTCGCGGCGACACTCTTCCTAGAAAGTATTATGTATGACTCCATGATAAATTTATCCAAGCTTCCAGTTACTCTCCTCTGCCCTGTTTCTTCTTCCAGACACACACACACAGTAGCTTTTTTACCGCCACCTCAGGCATCTTAGCCCCATTTTCTGCATCAAGACAATTATCTGTTATGTCGCTTTTGTGGAATCAGTTTCAACATGTAAAGCAAAACTTGCATTTACAGCTACAGATTTTAATCAGTGATTGTGAAACTAAACATTTATCACTTGTTAAATTACTTTCAAGTAACAGCAAGTAGGGATAGAGAGAGTAGCAGAACTTCAGCCATACTTGATTTGATCACCCACACCTACACATTCCTGGATACATTTTTTTAATGTTTTATTTTTTTAATGTTTTATTTATTTTTTATTTTTGAGAGATAGAGAGACAGCATGAGCAGGGTAGGGTCAGAGAGAGAGGGAGACACAGAATCTGAAGACAGGCTCCAGGCTCTGAGCTGGTAGCACAGAGCCTGACGCGGGGCTCGAACCCACGAACGTGAGATCATGACCTGAGCCGAAATTGGACGCTTAACCGACTGAGCCACCCAGGCGGCCCCCTGGATGCATTTTAATCTCACAACAAAGGAACAAATGCTGCTCTCCATTTCTGGGAAGAAGTGAGGATAGAGTGAATAGGTCCTGTGATCACTAGTTTTGTCAGGAACATTTTTTTAAAAATAACAACAATATCAGCCAGAGATCTGTATATAAAACTCAAATAATTCTCACAACCATCCTATGAGGGATGTAGTATAATTTCCTTTTTTAATGATGAAATAGAGGTTCAGAGATTATAACCTGATCAAGATCAAACAAATACACAGCAGACCTCAGGGTTCAGGCTTGGAACTGGACTCTCTCTGGCACAGTGCAGACATTTGTATTCAGTACCATTCAACCCCTTGCATCAAGCATCACCCTTCTATCCACTGTCCAAGTATAATCCAGTTCATTCCAGCTCAGCTTCCCAACACTCACAGGTATGCACTTTGTGCTTGAGGTAACATTTTTATCATTTTTATTCAGACTGATGTATATTTCCCTGCCATAAAATCTTTCTCTTAGGGGTGTCCGGGTGGCTCACTTTGTTAAGCATCAGACTTAAGCTCAGGATGTGATCTCATGGATTGTGAGTTAGAGCCCTGCATCAGGCTCTGTGCTGACAGCACAAATCAGACTTTGTGTCTCCCTCTATCTCTGTTTTGTCTCCTTCAAGAATAAATAAACATTAAAATAATTCTCTTAAAATTCTAGAATGTATCACTAGACCTCTCTATCATTTCCAATTCTGGTGATGAACTTATGAGAAAGTTTATAGACAGATAAAAGAGATTCTCTTAATTAATTGAAAGATAGTTTCATTATTGAAATTGTAGATCAGGAATTAATCAAAGATTTATATGGGCCCCTTCTACCTAAATAAGTTTCACATCATTTTACTTACACCCTTGGTTACTAGTCATTTATAATTCAACACTAGCCATTAATTTAAAATACTAGTATATTTTGCATGTGGATAAGGTATATGTGAATTCTATCCCTTATTTTGATATATATATTTAATACATATATAAAAATATATAATGTACATGTCCTATATATACATATAATTAAAATTTGGAGATTATATATATATAAATATATAATATCACTGTACTGTACCTAAATTCCTACAAATTAGTTTACATCTAAATATCCATCCTTTTTAAACTAAACTTTCCCTTATTATATTCTTTCAGTAAATATTTATTGAATACATAATTTACATTAGATTATAAATCACTTATCATTTGATATTTTTTCTGAAAAATGATATCCTTAGACACATTATACTACTTGGCAACTCATACCATCAGGTATTTCACTGCTGAACAACCGCTGAAGAAGAACTACTGTTGTTGTGGGAGTGTTGCAGACCATTGCCAATAACTCAGAAATTTCACCAGTTAGATCACTTATTTAGGTAACAATATGGATGCATTTATATTGATATTCTTTGTTACTTAAAAAAGTCTGTTTAAGGGTGCCTGGGTGCTCAGCCGGTTAAACGTCTGACTCAGTTTCAGCCCAGGTCATGATCTCATGGTTCGTGAGTTTCAGCCCCGTGTAAGGCTCTGCACTGAGAGCACAGAGCCTGCTTGGGGTTCTCTTTCTCCTCCTCTCTTTATCCCTCCCCTGGTCTCTCTCTTTCTCTATCCCTCTCACAAAATAAATAAATAAGATTTTTAAAAATTTAAAAAATAAAAATATTGGATTATATCCTTTTTATAGGAAAAAAAAGGAAGTATATTCTGATTGAAGTTATAGCCATAAATTAACAATGTATTTTTTTCAAGTGCATTCACTGGGTTTTGTGATAGAAATTGTATTATGAACTACATTTTAGCTTAATCTTCATACAAAGGTGTCTACGTACTCAAGTATTGGATTCCAGCCTGGAAATTAATAGTTACCAAATGTAGGCCAAAGTAATTCTATGTTATCTGGAATAATAATCAGAAGCAGTGTCCAAGTATTGGTGTACCTTTAAACACCATTTTTATGTTCATTGCACTTCCCTCAAATGTTTACCTTGAATAGAGGGAAATATTTTTATCATATATTTATTTTGATAATGTTTTAATGTAGCAGTTCTATTGGCTTACTTATAATTTAGATAGCAGTAGGATGAAGGTAACTCTCAGCCTCAGAAATATGGCCCACTAAAGAAGTTAACCTCCTTCAAACTTTGTGTTTCATAGTATAGCATCATTCTGATATCAAAAACTATGATGTGTTTTCATCCATTTTGTTTTCTCCTATTGCCATATTTAATCAAAGTAGATGATCTAGAAATTCTTTTGCTGGGCATTCCATTTGCTGGGCTTTGCTGGGCATGTGATTTTTAGTCAGTGATTTTGCCCAGGGTAACACAGAGCTTAAAGAAAAACAAATATATTTTAACAGTTACAAACCCCCATATCATACATTCAATTTTGATTCCATGAAGTGAATTTTACCTTTAATCATACATTTTTATCTAAGTTTGAAGAAACTTTCCTTTTATTCATACCATGAAAAATTATTTTTTTAATATTTATTTTGTTCTTTAGAGAGAGAACATGAGTAGAGGAGAAGCAGAGAGAGAGAGGGAGACAGAGAATCTGAAGCAGCTCCGGTCTCTGAGCTGTCAGCATAGAGCCCAGCATGGGGCTGGAACCCACAGACTGTGAGATCATGACCTGAGCCAAAGTCTGACTCTTAACCGACTGAGCCACCTAGGCATCCCGAAAAATAATTTTTTTATCCAAATGTAGCACTTCAGAATTAATTCCAGTATTTCACTCTTTGGCATAAATGCTAATATTTTTATAACATCTTTATTGAAGATGTAATTCATATTCCATGTAATTCACCTGCACTGTATAATACATAGATTCTAATTCAGTACCATGATTCAGGACACAGATATTTGATATTATTCCATTTTGTTTGCATGTGAGTTTATGAGAAAAATATTATGGAGAGTATATTAATATACAAATAGTTCAGCCCTCTGGTTTTTGTATAGGTAATACCAACATACATTTCACATTATAGTTAGAAATTTTGACTCAAAAATGAACTTTTAATTCAAATGAGAGTGTACTACAACTATATTAAAATGTCTTCAGTGTCCATCCTAGAACAGCCCTAGAGATTAAACAAGAAGGAATGAAGTCTAATATTGTTGAAATAATTTGTTTGTTTCCAAAATATTTCATGTACATTTTAGTTGACTCAAGAAAATCATGACAATATTTTACATTAATATAGTAGTTTATATTTGTATCTAGAATATGTTCATGGTTATTACTTCATTTGAACCTTAATATGATATAAGATGGAGAGTAGATATCATCATTTGTATTTTATCACTAGTTAGCCTTATGGCTAGATAGCAGCCAAAATATGTTTTAAATGCATATTGTTTTCAAAGATATTAGATACACAAAGGTAGCAATTATAGGACTATTAGAAATCAAGAAATATTTCAAAATGCTGATATTAACTTCACAAATATTATATGAGAATAAAAATAAATACATTTTCCCTATCATAACATCTTTTGAATTTGCTATTTTTCACTTCCCTATTACTGAATTCATATTTATGCTGATTGTTTTTTCCTTAATTAAGAGAAAGGACTGCATACTTTGGAATGTGTATCTTCAGCATCTATCAAAATGACTGAAATCCAGAAGATGCCTAATAAATGTCTATTCAATAACTGAGTGTTTCTTTTCCAGAAATAGCCTACCTACATTCTTTTTTCTATTTCCAGTGGAAATCTACTCATTGTCTAAAAAATATTTGTTATGTATGCCTAAATTGTATTTTATTGGAAACAAGAATTTCCATGCTGAGTCACAACTGTTATCTGTCCAATATAGTGTTGGTCGGATGATTGAGTCATTCATTAATTCCTTCATTCACTCGTCTCATTTTGTTTAATTTACCAAATATCGATTGGTCTTCTATTTATTTGATACACTGATGGACCATGGATATTCAAAAACATATATATATATCTTTACCATCGTAGATTGGGACAAGTGGAATTAACTGAACACGTAATTTAAAATGTGAAACCTGCTAAAAAGGAAAAAGCGTGAGAGTTATAAAATCTCTGCATACTGGTTTGCCCCACAGATAACCCCAGAGAAGGCATCACAAAGAATGTGGAAGAGTTGAAGCTATCTGAAGAATAAGATTTTAGGTAAGTTGAAAGAAATGATTGTTAGAGTCAGGGAGAAGATCATATGTAGATCCAATTTCAGGAGGGACGGTGGTCCATTCCAGGAAGAAAAACAGAAATGTGTTGAACACATTTCTATGTATTCTATGATCTCAAAGGAAGGGCAAGATATGAGCAAAGCCATATTAGTGAGGAATTGTTTGTTGTGTTAAGGGTTTCAGTTTACAATCTCAAAATGAAATTCGCTGAGTGTTTTAATTTATAGAGGCATACTCAAGTTGAGGTTTAGATTAGTCATAATCATGATTTTAGCCTTATTCATGAAGGCTGGAAATGAAAATGGAAAAAGTGCATAGAAAATTAACATTTATGTGTCTAGGTCATAGTTTAAGGGATGATGCTTTAGATAATAGTAAATATAGATTTTTTGAAGAAATTGGTTGGATTTCTGGCTATTCAGGAGGTAAAAAATACGTATACAGATTACTCATAAGTTGGATGTTGGTAAGTGATGTAAGAAAGATTGTATTAAGGAAGCATAATATCTATCTGGATATGAAACATATAGTAAAAAATGATAAAATAAATAAATGAAAATTGGCATGAGGAGAAATTGAATAAGGAAAGAGTCTGTTCCATCAAATTTTCTATTTGAGATGACTTTTAAATACCCAAGTGGATCACTTCAGTTGAATAAATGGTTAGAGATAAAGATATGTGACGAGACATGAGTCACATAGATCCTTACAGATGATTAATTTAATAGTGAACATGAGATTTCTCAGTAATGATATAGATAATAAAAAGAGAAAGGTGATAGGGTAAAACCAGGAGACTCTCCATCCTTTGAAGACTTGAAGATAAGAAGATGCACCAGCAAAACAAATGAGGAAAGGACAAAGAAATAAGAGTTAAGAAGAAACCAGAAAAGTGAAGTGCTGGAAATCAAGGAGAGCCCGAAGCTTGCGCAAATGTCATCTATATTTAGATGATTAGAAATCCTAAGAATTTCATGGCATAGAGTCGACCAATGACATCTCAAAAGCAGTTTGGTGGACTGACAGGATTAGTCATATTAGAGTGTGTTTAATGGTTAAATGGACAATAAGGAAAAAGAAACAGCAAGTGTAACCAACTATTTTGAGAAGTCTGGCAGTAAAATTCAAAAGCCCAGGTGTAAATTTTAATGGTTAAGAAAATGGAGATAAAAAGAGGATGGGTTCAGAGGTGGGAATCATTGAATATATGGCAACTTCACTTGAAGGGGCATCCAGCTACTGGTTCTTGTTTTCTTTGGAAATAAAAACAAAAAAGTGATGAGGATGTGGAGGTATAAGATGGTAGTTAAATGGATGGAAATATGAGTGAAGTTGAAAGGAAGAGAACAAACCCAGAAAAGGCTCTCAGTGTCTATGCCACCATTTTGAAATTATATAGTAATAGTTCTTGGATAGATTCTAGTTATAAACTTGCCTAGTTATTTTTGCTTTTTATTCATATGTGTGTTTTAACTTTATATCATTTACACAACTAGTACTTTTAAAGCAGGAGATAAAAATTGAAATACTCATTAATAGACATAAACTTTTACTTTAGATATATCATAATTGACCCTTTCTGTTTAATTCATTTACAAATGTATATACTTAAAGAGAAATATAGTTTGTCTTTATTAGAAATGTATCCATTCAGTTGCAAATAAGAGAAAGACTAACAGTGACAAACATATAAGGCTTTATTTTTTCTCACACAAAATTATAGAGAAAATAAGTAATGAGAATGCTGGGTTTTTTTAATCTAGGTCTTACACAGTTATGACATCCATTCTAATATTTTGTTAAAAACAAATTCAAATTAATTTTAGAGGAGTAGAACTAAACTTTATGCATTTCAAATAAAATTCATAATCCATCAAGAAAAATATAAATTTTAAAGCATGAAATTGTTAAACGTATATAAACATTCTAATATAAATTATTAGCTGCTGTATTAGTTCTACTGCTTCCGTAGATGCCTGTCCTTCTGTCAAGGAAACTCTCATGCCTGTCACCTCTAACATAGTTTGCTGAGATTTCAGTACTTTCTTTTTAACTTTAACTCTTTTGAGGTAATGCTCTCCTGCAGCTCTTCCAATCGGTGCGACTGTATTCAGTCACAGCAGCTTTCCCCAGTGCATCATCCCTTTCCCTAGTGGAGAGCTTATTCCTGTGTGTGGGTGTCTCCCGAGTCCACGGTGACCCTCTCTAGGGGAGTCGAAATGGAAGGAGGCAGAGGAAATTATGGAGGCCTATGGTGAGATATCAGAGATAAGTGGGCAGGCGGGGGATTGAAGAGGAGGTGAAGAAAAGGTTAGGGGAAAAAGGAGAAAAGGGCACAAAGCTACTGACCAGTATCTCACGTAGGAGTGCACCAACAAATACAAGTGTTTTAATGTAAAAATAATGACAATACTAGATGCCAAGGACCAGTGTTGAGCTCATCTGTTGCTGTTGTTGCTAAGGCTGAGTGATGCCGTGGCCAGCACTCACTGTACAGACGACTGGAGCTTCAGCCATACTATCTGCATTCATGGGCAGGAAGAAAGACATAAAGGAGGCTTTCAGGTGCATTAGGGAGAAATTAAGTAGGAAGTAGTTAAGTCTCTCACTGCGGAATGACATTTGACTTAACCATGATCACCAGCCAGGGTGGGAAGCACTATACTGTTCTCTTTTGGCAAGTTTTGTTTGGTCCACTGCAACTCGGTGCAATTTAATATTCTTTTGGTCTGTGATAAATTATTTTCCAGTCAACATTAAAAAATTAATCATAGCAGGAAGTAAAATATTGTATTTGCCCACATTGTTTTCATTTCCATTTCTCTTACTTCCATCAAATGGGTTCTTGTTACCTTCCAATGTGGATTTCCTTTTACTTGAAGGACTTATTTTTCTTTTACATTCCAATTTTTCTTTGTTCTCCTTTTCTGGCATGCATAGTATACAGATATTTGTATTTCTATTTATATTCTCCATATTGCTTGAATTATTAGATTTTTCTTTTTATTTTTTCTTGATGCTTTCTGGGGTAATTTTGTGACCTCGTATTTGAACCCATTAAGGTGTAGTTTGCCTGTATCTGTTCTGCTTATAAATCTCATTCATAGAGTTCTTTAAACTATTTTTATGTTTAATATTTCCAATTAGTTCTGTTAACAGTTATAAAATGATTGTCTTTATTTGTCCCTGTTCCATCTTATTAAAATTTATATTATATATTTGAGAGTCATGTCAATCTTACTTTGGCTTGCCTATTAAATTTTTTTTGTTTTTTTTTTTTTAATTTATTTTTGAGAGACAGTGAAAGCAAGGGAGGGTCAGAGGGAGAGGGAGACACAGAACCCAAAGCAGGCTCCAGGCTCTGAGCTGTCAGCACAGAGCCTGATGTGTGGCTCGAACCCACAAACCAAGAGACCATGACCTGATCTGAAGTCGGACACTTAACCAACTGAGCCACCCAGGCGCCCCTTGGCTTGCCTATTAATATTGTTTCATCTAGCACGGTTTTTCAATTTGTTACATTTAGACCAGCATTCTACTCAAAATGTCATAGTTTTTCCTGGGAGCAAATTTTCCTCAGATAAATCAGCTAAGCTTAGATAATGTTGTTTCAAGGTATGGGGTGAAAGACCTGGACCCTGTTTAATTTAGGGAGTGGAAGATATAGGAACCACTACAAGGATGATGTCCCACATTTGTTCTGACTTTCCCTATGACCACATCTACCACTAGATAACTCACCCCACGTGAAACCAGTATTTTGACAGCATCACCTTGCCCTTTGGTTATGAGGGTGAAGAACAGGAACTTGTAGTTCTATCTGTACTTGTTTTTATCAACTCACCACATTTTTTCCCTGTCAGTCTTTGTGTTATTGTCATGCCTTTTATTTCCATATCCTAGAAGTACCAAAATACGTTGTATCATTCTTGCTTACAGAGTTGATTGTCTCTTAATGAGCTATATAGCTAATTAGCCTTCAAATGAAGTTAAATGGAATTACTTCAACAAAGAAGATATGCTGATTGCAAATAAGCACATGAAAACTGGGTTAATAGCATTACACATTAGATACTACATAATTATTAGGATATCTGAAATTTAAGAGTCTGATCATACTAAGTATTGGTAAGGATTTGGATCAGTCATATTTCTCATACTCTACTGATGCAAATGTTAAGTAATAAAATTACTTTGGAAAATTGTGTGGTAATTTCTTAAAAAGTTAAATATACACCTATCATATACCACAGTCATTTTACTCCTATATATTTGTCCAAAAGAAATAAAACCACATGTTTGTACCAAGACTTGTATATAAATATCTGTAGTGTTTTTAATCATAATAGTAAAAAACGGCAAATATTCCAGATGTCAATAATAGGTGGATAGACGACCCACTGTACCATAGCTATACAATAGGGTACTCAGCAGTTAGGAGGAGTTAGAGATTAATACATGCAACAACATGGCTGCATCTCAGAACAGTAATGCTGAATGGAAAAAGGCAGACATAGAACAGTATATAGTTTATGATTTTATTTATATAAATCTCTAGAAAATGCTTACAAATATATAAAGACAGAAGGAAGACATGTTGTCCTCTAGGGATAGAGTAGGCAGGACTCTGCAGGAGGGAGAGTTTATAAAAGGGAATGAGGAAACTTTGGGAGGTGATGAATATTTGCATTTTGTTGATTGCAGTGAGATTTATAGAGACATGGATACTTATCTCACCCTGCCTGTGTGCCCTCAGGGAGAGGGAGGTGGCAAAGTGAATGAAATAGGTGCAGAGAGTCCAAATAAGAAAAGTAAAAGCTAGCTCTGGTCAGCCATCGCCACTTGCTTTTGTCTGAGACTCAAAGGCAAGCAGGAGAGTGGGAAAGCTTGAGTAGAGAAGAGAAGGCTGCAGGTGCCCTGTTTGGAGGTTGTCGTGGGGAGTCTGTGGGAAGGAAAACTAGAAGCCGGTACTTGCCACATGATGGTTGAGGGCTGCATAGTTGGTTCTCTCTGGTTGGTCCTAAGTTGGAAGCAAAGACAAAAATTAGGGAAGCTATTAATTATTAATCAAGTCTTGCCATTTAGGGCTGATTGCTATAGGAATTGTTTGGCCTGATGGGCAGAGAGAGAGACAGAGATACTTTCAGAGACAGAGAATAAGAGAAAGAACTAGAGAGGGAGAGATAGCTAAATAGCTCATTTTATTTTTCTAGTCTGGTAATATACTTCAAAACTTTTTTATCACATATAACTCTACTCATAATATTATTTAAGCTACAAGATTCATTAAAATGCCTATTTTCTAACATTCTTCCACATGATTTTTAAACTTCAGGCTCTTTTAACTTCTAACCTCAAAATGGCATTTGAATTTCTGACAGTGGTTCTGAACACATCAGTTTGCCCTATTTTTTTTTTTTTCTCTTTGTTAGAAACACTATTTCATTCCTATGGGATGTTGAAAGGTATCTAAGGAAGTTAATGCCTATTTTTACTGGACTTTATAAAAATTTATGGTGTCTAAATTTAAATAAAATAAAAATAGACAGTGACAAGAAACTGTGTTTTTGAGACAAAGATTAGAGGCAGTAGAGGTGAAAGTCTGATAAAAGCAGTAGTCCCAAAGTATCTGCATTAGTCAGTGAAGGATGAGGTGGGAGTCATGTGGGAGAGAGACTGGAGATTCAGCGGATTTCAAAGAATTTCTCAGCTTTCAAGGTCACCATTAACATGCAGAGAAGTAAAGCACTTGTAGGATTTAAGTAATAGAATGAGATAAGGCAAAATTCAGTGGTTCCAGGGAGCCAAACCTTTATTTTTTTAAAAAGTCATTTTTTTTCTGCTCTCTGTACTTCTGAAGAAAAAAAAAATGAGGTTAATAATCCTGAAAATCGTACCTCAAATATGAATAAAGAGTAGTTAAAAATTCCTGATTTTCAAATACTTACGAATTTTAACACATGAGTTTTCTTATATGATTTTAAAATATATTCTTCAATTATTTATCACTTAAACGAGTGAAGTATTAAAATATTATGTCCCCCAATTTAGCACAAACCTTTGATTATGAATGAAAAATTAAGAACTATTGATTGACTAGAACAACAAAAAGCCATTTCTTTTCAACAAATATTTTTTTAATTTCATGTTAGAACAAATGGTATTTCTATAGAGGGAGATGTTTCCCCGCAAAATCTGTATTTGGACTTTCAGTGGCAAACAGTTCAGTAGCGTGAGGGAGACCAGAGCAATAAATAACTCTGGCTTTAAAATCATACACACTTGGGGTGCTTGGGTAGCTCTGTCGGTTTAGCATCTGATGTTGGCTCTGGTCATAATCGCATGGTTCAGAGCTGAGTGTGGATCCTGCTTAAGCAGGCTTAAGAAAGCCTCTTTCTCCCTCTGTCTCTCTCCTCTTTTCATGCTATCTCTAAAATTTTTTTAAAAAAGAAAGAAAAAAAGAAAATTTAGAAGTTAAAAAAAACCAGACACACCTGTATTCAGATCTCAGCTCCACAATCTGTCCACCTGTGCGCTCGTGAAAGCGCTCTTCAAACTCGGGCTATTGTATTCGCCCACAAAATGTGATCATAAGAGCAATCATATCACTTCAATAGGGGCACTGATAAAGGGCTTACTAGGTGTTAAACATCTTACCTATTTCATATCAATTTTTATTCTTACAGCAGCCCTATCAGTTATGTACTATATTATCATCATGTTAATTTTATGGACGAGGATATGAAGTCACAGAAAGGTAAGTGATTCGCCCAAGAGTTCCACAGCTGGTGAGTAGTTTGCTTCCCTCGTCTGTGCTTGTGGTGCTTTTAAGAGGATTATAGCAGGTAATGCTTGTGTTATGCTTTCCATAATTTACCAAATATGCACTTGGGAAAAAAGTAATATTATTGGTTAATACGGAAGTAAAATCTGCTGCATCAGATGAACTTCTATCACTTTTCATTAACCATTTTAATGAAAGAGCCCATTAGCTCTGGGCCCTTTATTTGCTAATTTAATCGTTTTTGGACTGCCTGTCT
Source organism: Mungos mungo (assembly GCA_004023785.1). NCBI lineage: Eukaryota > Metazoa > Chordata > Mammalia > Carnivora > Herpestidae > Mungos > Mungos mungo. Next base: position 21,284 of record PISW01012275.1, on the reverse strand, counting down.
AGGAAAACCACAAACCAAACACATTCACAAAGACATGTATCATTTAGCCTGGCCACACCGACAAGATCCAAAGAACTGGGTAACTGCCAATGGGTACTTTGCCTTGTATCAGGACTGTCGCGACTGTGATTTGAGAATGGCTTATGCACAAGTATGCTGAAAGAGTCAATAAGGATTTACAAGTAAACTGTGCTATTTCCGCCTCCTTTCTTCTTTGCAAATTCTAAAGAACACATTTTAGTCTTTGGGAAATGTTTAAATAAACCCTACTAGAATTAAATCCTATTGTAAATTCAGTGGGGGCACCTGGGTGGCTCAGTAGGTTAAGCATCTCACTCACTATTTTGGCTCAGGTCATGGTCTCACTGTTGGTGACTTTGATCCCCAGGTCTGGTTCTGTGCGGACAGTCCAGAGCCTGCTTGGAATTCTCTCAGTCTCTCTCTCTGCTCCTCCCCTGATCGAGTTTCCTCTCTCTCTCTCTCAATAAAATAATGACCACAGACTCGAAGGTGGAATTGAAAAAACTTTTCAACTAACTTTTGTCATTGTACCTACCAATGAGTAACTTTGGAAGGTATAACCCATCAGATGAGAACAAGACCCAACCTAAGATGTAAAAATAAGTCAGTACTGGGAGCAAAGATGCATTTTGAAGTAACTGAAAACCTAATTCATAATATTTGACTACTAATGGCCCCTGCTTCTTATAAATCACTTTTCATGCTGGTGAGAAAAAGTGTTTTTTTTTTTTTAAGTTTTATTTTATAAACTACTCCATAAGGAGTAGAAAACCCACAAAAATTTCAAATGACATAGAGTAATAGCTTCTGTCTACTCCTTGGTCTTCCCTCAGCTTCCTCTGAGCATGTCTGCTGAGACCAAGTGAAAAGAACATTTGAGAATAAATGAGAGAGTAGACATAGGAACTCAGCTGACAACTTATTTTCTGGGATTTAAAAAGAACCATAAATTTTGTCAATTACACCTCAGTTAAAAAAAAGAAGAAAAATAATGCTCAGTGACTCAGAAAAGGATGTTCTTAATTCACTCCTTTGCATAAATACAGCAAGGTAAATAACTATATAACCCAGAGTTAATGTAGACGTATATAAAACAGAGTTGCCTGGTGAAAGACCAAGTAAGCTTGGCTTTTATCAGTGACTAAAAACAGTAAAACAGAGGCTTGTGAACACTACTCATAGGAAAACGCTCACTCTGAGAAAAGGTTGATAATTTGCCATTAAGTCAGAGCGAAAAAATAATTCCATGCCAATAATGAAAAAAAAAAAAATCATCCGTGTTTAGAAAAAGACTGCAGGACTTTGATAACAATAAGGAGATGAAGCACAAAAATGAGCCTGTCAATTGAGTGGTGGAAAACGTGATCAAGGCCTTTTGTTTTTGTCTTTTGTTTTATTGTTGTTTTTCATCTGGACTAACTGGATGTGGAAGCATGTCTCCACCTTTGGCTACATAGCAAATATGCTTTGATATTTGATAACAAAAAGGTAGATTCTAATGTGACACATATTAGGGGAATGTACCGTGGCATCTCCGTGGAGGCCGCATATCCAATCAATGTATTCTTTCTCGGCATCTGAAAGCTGCCCAGGCACCGGAGCCAGGTTTTGAAATTACTTCTGGCTTTCGCCTTGGCTACAATTTCAATTATAGCTGTTAATCATGGCTAATTGAGAACACAGAAAAAAAAATCTGTCATTTCTAGGGAGGAAGTAGTGTTTTAAATTCCTGTAAACAAAGCTCCTGCTAAAAGCTTGGATAGAGAGAGCAGAAATGAGGAAGGAGGTGGTATTGGTCATGGCTATGAGGATTTAAACTATCACAAGTGCTTTCAATTAAACTGGAACGGTTAGGCAGGGTAAGATTTAAAAAGAAAGCCTGGTTGTTTGCCCCATAAAGGCATCAGAACCTCCTGGCAGATGCCAAAACAACTCTGGTATAGACGCCTCCAGAAAGCTGTTGCCAAGGCTCCGGAGAACTGCCCGCTGCATGAGCCTTTGGGTCCAGTGCCTGCTGTCCCCTCCGCACACCATTTCGGATCTTGGGACTCATCTCTCTTATGCTGCCCAGCCCAGATACTAACTTCTATAAATTTCCAGGTCTGTGACACTGACCATCAACCCTTAGTCAGCAGAACCAAATCCAGAGATCCTAAATAGCAAGGGCATTTTTATTTTTTTGAGGTTTATTCATTTATTTTGAGAGAGACAGGGACAGCGGGTGTGGGCAAGGGGCAGAGAGAGAAGGAGAGAGAGAATCACAAGCAGGCTCCTCACAGAACACGACACAGAGCTCCATGTCATGAGCTATGAGATCATGACCGGAGCCAAAACCAAGCGCCGGACTCGACCAACTGAGCAGGCACCCCTCACCCTAATTTGAAAGCTGCAAAGAACTGCCTAGCACTAGGTGTCACATTATTATTATAACACTGGTTGTTATACTACTTTGTATCTTATGTAGCATTAACCACCAACGTTGTATAATCTTTACCACAACCATATCAGCTCTGTACTTTGAAAAAGCTTATTTTACAAATAAGCAGAAAAGTTATAGCCTCTTGCGCATGACCACAAATATCCTGAGTGCCAGGACAGTGACTGAAACTCTGACCCTGATCCCATGTTGCAGACTGCTTCTACAGAAATATGGAGGTTTGATTGTGAAATCTAAACACATGCTGTGTCGGAACAGGCTAAAAAACAGTCATAAAAATAAAACAAACAAGTAAAATATTTTTAAACACCAAAGTATACATTTTAGTGTTGATTTTACAATGGCCTTTTGTATGCTCCCAACATTTTACCTTCCAACATCTTATCCTGGAGCCAGTAGCCTCCCTGATAGGATACTATTGCAGGAAGCTTTCACTTTCTCCCCTGTCTTCCCCGTCCTGAGCCCTATCCCCAGTAGATCCTAAGTCATCTCTATTCTACTTATGAACCAGTCTGTTTTTTTCCATCTTCTGATTCAATTTATACCCTGCGCTGGCTTGTACCTAGAGCTGCATGCAGACATAGAACAGGAGTGCTTCGTCTGGATATCTTGGGATCGGTGGTAGCCATAGCTTAAACACCCCTCATCAGCACTGCAGCGTTAGTGGGGCAATGGCAGGAGGCCGCTAGCAGAATTCCTTCCTTCTGCCTTTTAGAAACACTCTCAACCTAATCCTCATGCCACCTCATTCCTTTTCATTTCCCAGGTATTAGTGAAGGTATGAATAGAAAGAAATCCATGCCATATAAGACTTGGGCCTTTTCTAGTTCTGGCATCCCTACTTCTCTCTCCCAAAAAGACACATTTCAGGAAAAAGGACTTTACTTTCCTGTGCTGAATTTTTCAGTTTTTATTGAGAAGAAATGAGTGCTTCTTGTTGAGACATAGTTTTACAAGTAAAGGCAAAGGAGGGGCACTTGAGTAGCTCAGTTGGTTAAGCGTCCAGCTCTTGATTTTGGTTTGGGTCATGATCTCATGGTTGTGAGATCGAGCCCCACATCGGGCTCTATGCTGGATATGGAACCTGCTTAAGATTCCCTGTCTCCCTCTTCCCCTGCCCCTGCTCATGCTTTCTCTCTTTTTCTCAACAAAACAACAACAACAACAAAATAAGTAAAAGTAAAGGATACATACATCACAGAGTAATGTTAGTTTTTATATCAAATAACAAGGGAAATTTCAGCAGTCAGAATAACTACTGACTTAAATACTCTGTGTAGACGAGAGACTGAGGCCAACTCGTATTCTGGGTAGACTAGAAATGTTATAATCCCTTATATATCATGAAAAGAGATGATTAGAGAAATAGATTTTTTGGAAAGAAAGCAACTGGACTTTAATTTTGAGGTGTGATTTGAGTGCATGCAGTTAAGTAAACTGATCCTTTCTGCCTAGAGTGCAAAAGCATCTTAAAGTTCTTTGCTGTTTTCCACCCATGTGACATCTTTATTTATGACATCATTCAGTGATCTCACAGGATTGATGATTATCTTTAGTTCCTTACATATTCTACTAGAAGAGTAGTAGGTCTCCATGTTAGAACTGGATTCTTATGTTATTTCTACCCAATCACCCTGATCTTAGGGAAACGTAGTTGAGGATGACAGAAGTAGCTATATCCGTGAAATTAGTTTTAACTCTGCTTGGCTCATTTACACCCAATATATAAAGATAGTAACTTCTTCCGTTACCAGAGCTTCATTTAATTGATTGTTTAAGGTATGAGGAAACCAGGCAGAAGGCAGAGGAAACCTGACCTTTAGTAATTTTGTTGTGTTGTCCTCTTTATTTCCTACCAAAAATGAAATAGGAGTCAAGGTCTCCTCTTGTATCTGTCTCTCCTATAGAACACACACCGCTTAAAGAAGATACACTAAGTCTTACCTCTTGGTGCAGCATTGTGACGGGGGCATGTGAATGTCATCAGTTCCCTTTCCCCCTACTATGCCCATTGACATTTAGTGAATTTCTAAAAGAAATGTTCTGCTATCTATAAATAATAACCCTGATATTCACCTGCAGCAAGCCAGTTGTGATCCCCATAATAAGTTCATCATAATCACAAAAAAAACACTTATCTTATACCAGGTATTCTTCTAAGCATTTTATGTATCCTATAGCATTTCATCTTCACAATAACCTGTGAAGTTGTTACTAAGGTGTCAGACATTATCCCCATTTCACAATTGAGAAAGATGAGGCAGAGAATTTAAGTAATTTCCCTAAGGTCTCACAACTTTCCTGCAGTCTTCAGGCGGTCCAGTCTCTGCAGCAGTGGTTTTGACCGTTATGGTGAAATGACCTTGAATCTTGAGCTATTAAATATGATGGTGTACTACATGAATTCTTAAATTTCTATGAAGTTCTAAAATTTAAACTCTTTATAGCATTCTGTAGTAGGTATGAATGACTAATAAACCAGATTAATATACATCCTGAGACAGCTCAATTTTTTTAAAGGAGCTTGCTAACCCAAATTGGTCAATGTTGAGGCAACATGATTAAATGAGGACTATTCAGAGCATAGATATTTTCTGAAAAGGTCACCTTCCCTCAGCCTCTTTAAGAGATTCATCATGGGAAGCTGCGTAGGCCCAAGATAGATCTATGTCCTACTTATTTTAATGTAATTTCTTTTGCAAATGAAAACCTGGTCTTTCTACAGTTCTTTTTTTCTGAATTAGATATGTATTCTAAATGTTTTAAAATATATATCATTTAGATGATATAGAGTTACTTTTAGAAGATTTTTATTTAAGAATGCCTGGGCGGCTCAGTAGGTTAAGCATCCAACTCTTGGTTTTGGCTCAGGTCATGATCTTACAGTTTGTGAGTTTGATACCCACATTGGGCTCTTGGCTGGCAGCCCAGATCCTGCTTGGGTTTCTCTCTCCATCTCTCTTCCTCTCTCTCGGCCCCACCCCTGCTCATTCTCTTTCTCTTTCTCACTCTCTTTCCAAATAAATAAACTTAAAACAAGTCTATAGAAAGTTTTTATTTAAGTACAAGTGATAAGATATTTAGTGTTAGAAACACATGATATGCTCCTGTGTTGTGAAAACCTTTTGCTCATATATGTTAAGTATTTGAAGCAGAGTACAAAATGGTACTACAATACTAAATCAACCAATCATATTACTCATCACACAGGGGAGGAGGGCATAGTACAAGTCATGAAAGCACTATATGAACATATTACTTTATACTTGTCACATCATTCTGTTTTTCCTGTCTATGTCAAAATATAGAAGAAGGTTAACAACCAGATAGTTAGGATAAGTTGCTTTAAGCTATCTAAGATATTCCCATGAAAAGTGAGTCTAAGGTGTTATATTAGAAAAAGGCATATGTTAAAGTATTAGGGATGTAATTAGACATAAGGAATATGGTAAGAATTTTATCTGTATGAATACATTAGAGATAGAAAATTTAACTTCTATAAAAAATTGCAGATATAATACACATTGTATGTAAACATAATTTTATCTTCTTTCATCTAATAAATCAAAAGCTTTATTCCAGTTATTAAACTGCAAGAGTAAATTGGCAATCCATGTATATTCTAAATTCCCTGATTCACCAGAGCAGATAGCAGATTCCTAGAATGCAACCAAAAAGAAAACAATTATATTTCTTCTAGCCAGACATCAACTTTACTAACCTTTTATTGTCCAACATGACCCTTGAGTGTTGGCATTTCTAGCTTGAATTGAATTGTCATGACTTGGGGTAATGGAAGAAGATTTAGGAGAGTGTATTTTATATATGAGTTAACTGAGGGCCCTTTAAAGAAAGAAAACCAAAACTAAACTAGAAATTAATTAATTTTTAAAAGACATCAAAATGAATTAAATTCAAGCTAACAGCTTTAATGCAATGTGAGTACTGTGGTTTTGCTACAGTGATTCTGCGGTACTGCAGTCAATGACACAGGGTGTTTAGGCTGTTTATACTACTTTTTAAAGCTAACACTAGTTAAGCATTATTGGTCAGGGAATGTCCTATGTGATTTATATTTATAGAGTCTTTTAATTTTTCCCACAATTCAATGAAAAAACAAATTTGTTTTCACACCAAAAAAAAAAAAAACTTAAAGCAAGAGATTTTAATTAAATTCTCAAGGTTACATGACAAGTGATAGAGCAGATTTAAAAGCTGGCAGTCTGACAAGAGAACTCTCTTAAATACTATCCGATACTGCTTCTAACATAGTATCTATCACAACATTTCTTTCCACCACCAAGTACTAAGCAGAGTTGTAAAGGGAAGTAAATGTTGGAGATTAAAATATAAAATATATCTCTAATATGCATAAGGGAGGAAATACTTTTCCTCTACTCTCTCATATTCTGTCACTGGGACCCGTAAATTAAATGGACAAAAGACATATTAACGGGGGGAAAGGTGTATAAAGTTTATTTCGTGTTACTATTTTAATTTTTTATGTACATAGAGGCCTTCATAGAAAGGCCAAGAACCAAAGAAACAGTTAAACTCAAGATGGGAGTGGGGGAAGGGCAGGGCGAGGAGGAGTTGTATACCATTTGAACAAAGGACAACACATTCTGGAGAAATGATAGGACAAAGGAAAAGGGGTTTGAGATTCTAGGGGTGGCAAATTATGGAAAGTAGATACATGAGAGATATGGTGAGTGGAAGCTAAGGCTTGTTTTGTAAGAATTTATTTATGCAGGCTCATCTTGGCAATGCTCTATTTTGGTGAATAAAGATTGTTCTTCCCTTCCTGGTATGAGAAAAGAGGACACCTTCACAAAGGAAATTTGTGCTCAGCTTTTGAGCAGACAGGGGAAGAATATCCTTTGTCTATTATTTCTCAACTGTCTTCAGATCAAAGTGGCATATTCTAGGTATTCTGATCCTCTTCACATGGAAATCAGAATCTGGGTATTTAAAATAAAAAAAAAATGGTGTGTGAGGAATGCATCTGGAACCAACCATAGTAGAAGTGAGGGGCCAGTGGCTGGAGGTCCTTTAAATTGCTTGTCAGTAGGTAGGTAACATTCCAGTCATTCTTAGTCATGTAAACACATGAAGAGATCAAGTTCCCATAAGTTGTTTCCTGCTTTCCTGAAAGTATTACATGGCTGATGCAAGAGGGGGACTAGGTTACTACACATTGATATGCCTAGTTTGGGGGAATATAATTGTGATATAAGTAAGACAGGCTGATGAAGGTAAGCTATCTGGGTAGGATGGCATACACATTGATATGCCTAGTTTGGGGGAATATAATTGTGATATAAGTAAGACAGGCTGATGAAGGTAAGCTATCTGGGTAGGATGGCATACAATGGTTTAAAAAATTTAAGTGCACCCAGATTTCTTCCTGAAGAGGACTAATAAAGCCCACAGCATCTGTCACTATTTTAGATCCAGCTATCTAGAAGAACAGTCGGTGCAGACAACACATCCACCCATAGGCGTTGGTCAGAGCTAACGTCACAGGAAGCCGGAGTGTTCTTCATGGTATTTGTATTTGCTTGAGGTGGTGCATGTGGCAGTAGGAGAGAAAGACGTCCAGGCTCTTTCTGATGGTTTGCAGACAATTTCTGGACTGTCATTCACAGGCCAGAAGAAATTAATGTAAATCACAGTCATTAAACAGTTTTAGCCTTTTCCCTCCACTTGGCTGTCTTATAGGTTTAACCCATGCTCTGTAGACTGAGGTCATTGCACACTGATTCTCCAGGATGCTCACACAATTCTCTGCTTAACAGTGGAGTTGAATGCCTCCAACAATAGTAATGTTTTTTCCCAAAACTTGTTGATAACATTTTCATTATTATTATAATTGCTTAATTTTGTTAAATGCTTCTAAACATTGCACAAGAAGAAAAATTTAATGTGAGATGACCACAAAAGATTAAGGGAAATGATGGCATTTAATTTATCAAGTCCTTTAAAATATATTTAAGTTCATCTTGTAAATTAAAGAAACCAAAACTGAAAGCATAAGTCCCCTGAGAACACAGGTTAGATAAGAAGGAGCTGAAATTAAATCAGTTAAAGCAAATAAATAAACATGGTACATTTTAAGTTAAATATTTATCGAAATACATATTTATGCTTTCTAACATTACTTTTTACAGTAACCATTTTAAGTTTTGCGGCATCTGTTAGCTTAATGAAATAAATGGAGTACGACACAAACATACTCATCATCAGGTCTGTGTGTTTCAGAGTGCAGGTGATGCATCACATCAGGCCTTTCTCCGCCTATCACCTGATAATGTTCTGCCCTTTGTTCCACAATCAGAGTCATTGCAACTAGAGATGAAAATCCTTGGGAGGGTTTGAGTTTACCACAATGGATTTTCACTTCTTTTTTGACAAGGAAGAAAGAACAAGAGAGGGAGAGAGGGAGAGGGAGAGGGAGGGGAAGGAGAGAGGAAGAAAGGAGAGAAAGGAAGAGGAAGGAAGGAGATATTTATCCTGTTACATAGAAACTTTTAAAAATTCTTACGTTTCAGAATTTGCAAAGCTTATATCTGATAATTTCATGGATTATGTTTTATTACATCTTAAAATGAAAGGGAAATATATGTTTCTCAAGGAAATTGAGGTCTTATGATGTCATATTTGTGGGAGAAGAGGAATAATTGCAAGATGTTGAGCTTTGTGTTATAGCCTCCTTATAACCCAGAGGTGGCACTCGTGTTTGGAAACTGTCAAAATCATTTAATGAATTGTTTCCTTGATCCATAAGATACTCTTACAAAAATAAATGCAAAGAATTTAAGGTACACTTTATATTATGAAAGAATTGCTATCATTATTAAAATCTCCAACATATCAGAAGAACAGTTTATACTTTAGGAAAACTTGTCTCAATTATAAAGCAAATATATTAAGGTATAAAGTATTTCTTTGGGCAGCCGGGTGGTGCAGTGAGTTAAGCATCTGACTCTTGATCTCAGCACAGGTCATGATCCCCCATTTTGTGAGTTTGAGCCTCACATCAGGTTCTGCACTGATAGTGCAGAGCCTGCTTGGGATTCTGTCTCTCCTTCTCTCTGCCACTCCCTGGCTTGTGCGCTCTCTCTCTCTCTCTTAATATAAATAAATAAACTTTAAAAAATTAAAGTATTTTTCAAGACGTTTGAGACACTGGTGATATATTATTTATGCATTGTCATGGGAAAAGAGCCAGTATAGCTTTCCCTAGTTAGGTACTTTGAAAGTAATATCCCACTTTGGATCAAGAGTTATAACTTCATACAAGTGAGTTTCTTTTTGTCATTATATGGCTTCATTAAACCATTCTGTATATAAAACATTAATTCATGATTTCCTTTTGGTTTTACTGTGTATAATTTGCACATATATTTCATTTTCATTTTGGTATAACATCCAACATTAATTTCCCATTATTTATCAGTAATACTCAATGTAAATTACTCATGTGAAATGGAAAGCAAATGGCCTTTGAAATCTGAAAGCACAAATTCTGTGCTTTGCTACTTACTTTATTCTAGAAGTCTACATAGAAAATTCAAGGCATCAACAAGCATCCTAGAACTAATAAGTGAGCTCAGCAACATGGCAGGATACAAGATAACACACATAAACCAATTATATTTCTGTATACTAGTAAAGAATAAGTGAGGAATGATATTTAAAACACAATGTGCTTTATAGATTGAATAGAAGTGGCATACTGAGATTTAACTCTAAATTTTTAAAAAATGAGGGTGGTTTGTTCGCATGCTAAAAACTATACAACACTCATGAAGGAAATCAAGGATTATTAAAAATGGAGAGCATACCATGATAATCAGCTGGAAATCCCAACATAGTATAGAACTCCATTCTCCTCAAAATGGCATACAGATTCAACAAAATTGCCATTCCAGAAAAATATTTGCACTATTTATAGAAAACCTTATTTCAAAATTGTTATGAAAAGGCATTTGAAATATAATAACTAAAATAATGTTTAAAAAAGAATAATGTGAGAGGAATTATTCTAATTCCAATACTTACTCTGGAGTCCATGAATCAAGTCTATGTGGTATTGGCAGAGAGGTAAAGAAATAGATCAACGGAGAAAATAGAAAACCCAGAAACAGAACCATACAAATAATGTTCAGCTGACATTTGGCAAAGTTACCACAGCAATGCAATGGAAGAGTCTTTCAACAGTGAGCTGGAACAATTGGACACCCATAATAAATAAAAATAGAAAAGCAACGCTGACTTAAGTCTCACACATTACAGAAATTAATCAGAATGGATCATAAACTTAAATGTAAAAAGTAAAATGAGAAATCCTTTAGAAATAACATGTAGGAGAAATCTTTAAGATCTAGCATTAACCAAAAAGATCTTAAACTTGGGGGAGGTTAGATGGTGGAGTCGTAGGAGGACCCTAGGGCCTCCCTTGTCTCATGAACAAAGCTAAATAGCTATCAAATTCTGAATACTCAGGAAATCGAACAAACATCACAACTAGAGAGAGAGAAAAGGCCACTCTGAGGAAGACAAGAAGAGATGCAAAGATGTGGTTTGGGGGAGAAATGGATCATGGCGCTGCAGAGAGGGAGCCCTGGTCACAGAGAAAGATGAGAAATAGTGGAACAAATGGGGATAAGCATAAGGAGAACACTTCCCCCAAGCCATTGCCTGGGGAAAGAGAGGGGCTGAATTCTGTTTTTGCAACAGACATGGCTCAAAAACTGGAGTGTCAGAGGTCTCTAGGCTTGGCTGTAATAGAGACCAGAGGACACTGTTCTATTCCTAGAGCAGAGGGAGACAGACAATCCAGAGCAGACTGAATGATCTGAGGATCACATAAGGGGCACTAGAAGAGACTGTTCATACATTTTGGGTGCATCTATAAGAGGTGGTTTCTCTGGAGACAAAAAAAAATGTCAGGTGCCAGTTCCCTTCCTCGCCTCTCAGCATAGGTGCAGAGACACCTGGTGAAGACAACTAACCTAGCCTGCGTGTTCAAAATCCCATGCCCCTGCACTCTGGCACAGCTGCCCTTCTGGGTCAAACATGCATCCGTTCCAGTGCAGGGAGACCTTTCTCAGATGATCAGTGCAATTCCCTGAGACACCAGGTCCCTGACGTTTGGAATTTTAAACCAACAGGACTGACTAGGTAGGGTACAGCCCAATGTGACCTGTGCTGCTCTAGGCAGGCAAGTGCTTGAGAGACAGTGTGAAATCAGCAATCTGAAAAATATCTGTGATGCACCAGGGGAAATTATTCAGTCTTCTTAAAGTGCTTCCCTGAGAGCAGCAAGCATGGACTCTCCTCTCCAGACACAAGGGCAGGATGGAGCATTTCACTTCCCTGCCCCTCAGCATAAACCAACTTCAGTAAACAGCATAGTGCCAACACTGCTGCCTAATCTGCTTATCCCAAGCCTTGCTCCCTTTTACTCCAATGGTACTGCTTTCCTAGGGCAAGTGCACCTAACAACCAGCACAGTGGGCCCCTCCCCCGCAAGACCATCATAAACTCATGTAGACACCATGTCTACTGACCACAGAGTTCTTCACAGCTTCAATTCTAGTGGAAATAGAATCAGGTCTCCTTAAGCAAGGTGAGTAGAGCAAACCTCACTAAAACTCACCACACTTTGGCCAAGGTCCAAACACTCCCCACTGAAGGCAATGAGAAACTCTCCAGAGGACCACCATGAAGCACAGAGCAGCCATAATACAGGAACAGGATGACATGCAGCACACACCAGAGACACTTCCTGAAGTGCCAGGCTCTGGACATTATATGACCTCTTCTTCATAAAGCCCTTACTCTCAGGGGCAGGAAATATAACAGGCTTTCCTAACACAGAGAAGAGGTCAGATACTAGACAAAATGAAAAGATGGAGAAATTTATCTCAGAGGAAAGAAATAAGAAGAGGTCACAGCCAGGGATCTAATCTAAACTAATATAATTAATACGTCTGATCCAGAATTTAAAGCAACAATCATAAGGATACTAGCTGGGCTTGAGAAAAACATGGCAGACATCAGGGAGACCCTTATCACAAAATAAAAAAGCAAAATGAGCCAGACCAAAATGAAAAATTCAATAACCAAATTTGAAACTGACTGGTGTAACGACCACAAAGATGGAAGAAGCAGAGGAATGAATAAGTGATGTAGAAGTTAGAATTATGCAAAATAAAGAAGCTGATGAAAAGAGGGAATGAAAAATAGTGGATCATAAACGTAGACTTAGGCAACTCAATGATCCATCAAACATAATATAATTCATATCCTAGGAGTCCCAGAAAAAGAGAGAGAAAAGGGTACAGAAGGTTTATTTGAGGAAATTATAGCTGAGAACTTCCCTAAACTGGGGGTAAAAAAGACACCAAAGCAATCCGGGAGAAAAAAAAAAAAAAAAAACAAAAAACAGAGCTAGCCGCATCACAATTTGAGACTTCAAGTTATATTACAAAACTGTAGCCATCAAGATAGTATGTTATTGGCACAAAAACAGACACATAGATCCACAGAGCAGAATAGAAAACCCAGAAATGGACACACAACTATATGGTCAACTCATCTTCAACGAACCAGGACAGTATATCAAATGGAAAAAAGACAGTTTCTTCAACAAATGGTGTTGGGAAAACCTGGACAGTGATATGCAAAAGAATGAAACTGGACCACTCTCTTACACCCTACACAAAAATAAATTCAAAATGGATGAAATGTGAGACAGGAAACCACAAAATTCTGAAGGACAACACAGGCAGCAATCTCTTTGACATCAGCTGGAGTAACTTCTTACTAGACATATCAAGATTTTAAAAAATGCACAGTGAAGGACACAGTCAACAAAACTAAAAGGCAACCTTCAGAATAGGAAAAGGGATTTACAAATGACATATCTGATAAAGGGTTATTATCTAAAATCTATAAAGAACATTTGGAGCACCGGGGTGGCTCAGTTGGTTGAGCATCCAACTTGGCTCAGGTCATGATCTCACAGTACATGGGTTGTGACATCTCACAGCCTGGAACTTGCTTTGGATTCTGTGTCTCCCTCTCTCTCTCTGCCCCTCCCCCACCTGTGTGTGTGCTCGCTCTCCCAAAAAGAAGTAAACTTTAAAAAATAAATATTAAAAAATAATAAAAAGTAAAATCTATAAAGAACATAAAACTAAACACACAAAAACCAAATAATCCAGTTAAGAAATAAACAGAAGCCATGAATAGACATTTATCTAAAGAAGACTCAGATGGCGAACAGACAGGTGAAGTGATCCTCAACACCACTCATCATAAGATAAATACAAATAAGAACTACACTATTAGAAGGGCTAAAATTAACAACACAGAAAACAAGAGATGTTAGCGAGGGTGTGGAGAAAGGAGAACCCTCTTGCCCTGTTGGTGGGAAAGCAGACTGGTGCAGTGCTCTGGATACATGGAGGTTCCTCAAAAAGTTAAAAATACAACTACCCTGTGATCCAGCAATCGCATTCCCAGGTATTTATTTACCCAAGGGATACAAAAATATTGATTTTTGTACTGATACTGATAGAGGTATACATGCATCCAGAATTTATGAACAAAAGCCAAGTTATGGAAAGAGCCCACTGTCTATCAACTGATGAGTGAATAAAGAATTTGTGTTATATATATGTACATGTGTGTATATATGTATACGCACATATATATGAATGATATTACTCATCCATAAAAAAGAATAAAATCTTGCCATTTGCAATGACATGGATGGAGCTAGAGTTCTAAGAGAATTGTCAGAGAAGGAGAAATAACATATGATTTCACAAATGAACATGGGGTGGGGGAGAGAGGAAAACCATAAAACCTACTGTTAGCTATAGAGAACAAACTGAGGCTTGGGGGGATGGGTTAAATGGGACATGGCTGTTAAGGAGGGCATTTGTTGGGATAAACACTGGGTGTTGTACGCAAGTGGCGAATCACTAAGTCCTACACCTGAAACTAATATTACACTGCATGTTAACTAACTGAAATTTAAATAAAAACTTGAAAAAAGACACTTGATATCAAAAGCATGATCCAGAGTAAGGTGGTTACGTGTCCAATTATTGAAAGCAGCTCAGGTCTTGATCTCCAGGTCATGAGTTCAAGACCTCCATCGGGCTCCATGCTGGGTCCAGAGCCTACTTAAAAAAAAAAAAAACAAGCATGATCCATAAAGGGAAAAATGAAAAACTGCATTTCATCATAAATGAGAATTTTTTCTTTCTGAGAGATCTTGTTAAGATGATGAATAGGCAACCTAGAGTCTAGGAGAAAATATTTGGAAACCACACATCTGACAAGGGAATAGTATCTAGGGCACATAATGATGTCTCCAAACTCAACATTAAAAAAAGAAAGGAAGATAAAACTGAAAAAAAAATGGCCAAAAGACATGTACACACATTTCCCTAAAGAAGATATGCAAATAGAAAATTATTATATAAAATTTTTCAATAATAATAGCCACTGGATGAATGGAAATAAAAACCACATATCACTAGATACTTAAAAGAATGGCCAAATTAAAAAAAAAAGTGGTAACACTAAATGCTGTAGAGATGAAGATAAACTGGCCTACGCATTTATACATTTGTAGTGAAAAAAGATGATGTTGCCAATCTATAAAATACTTTGGCACCTTCCTAAAGTACTAAACATACAACTATCATATGACTCAGCAGTTGCAATCTTGTGCATTTTTCTCAGAACAGAGAAATTTATGTTTATCCACACAAATTTACTAATATTTATGGCGTATTTATTTACACTAGCGAAAAGGGGGGGGAATACAATTGGATGCTCTTCTGTGGGCAAATAATTACATTTGGTACATGCATACCACAGATCACAGTAATGAACTACAGATATTTGCACCAATCTGGTTGGGTCTCTGGCCAGTGAAATAAGGCAGGTCCAAATGATTACACACTGTATGATTTCATTCACATAACATTATTTCCATGAATTCTTATAAGTACAGATTAGCAAGCTAGATTCTTCTGTCAATTACATCAGACGGTCTATGATTTTAGTGCCCTGAGGAAGAGAAGGCTTAGGTAATCATGCTCCTATTTGGATGCCTGATGCTATTTAGGGAAAAAAAGAAAGGTAAATGAAAGAGTAATCAGCTAAGTCACTGGCAGCATATAGAACAGGAGTTTGAACTCCTGCTTTTTAAATGACTCCTACTCTCCACAGCACCCAAACACACACACACACACACACACACACATGTACACATGCACGCACGCATGCACATACACCCTCCAGATCTGCTCCGCTTAGTGGGAAGTGCTCCACTTACTGATTTAACTGAGACGAGAAAATATACTATAACCAAAAAAGTGCTTCCCTGAGAAACTAGTTATAGAAATGGTTCAAAAACCAAGTCTATGTTCCTACAAGGTAGATATTTGTCTTATATTTAGAATTATTTTTCCTAAAACCCATCTTAAATAAGTGTGTAATAACCTATTTGTCTTAAAAGCTTTATTTAATAAACACTTACATAGGACCTTGTATGAGCCTGTCAGTCCTCCAAGCATCTTAATAATATTTGATCCTCTACCAGCTCGATGGCATCAGCACTATTATTATTATCACTTTAAAAATGAAACCCTGGGTGCCTGGGTGGCTCAGACAGTTGAGTGCGGGACTTGTATTCAGGTCGTGATCTTGCCTTTTCTGAGTTCAAGCCCTGCATCGGGCTTGCTGCTATCAGCGTGGAACCCACTTCAGATCGTCTGTCCCCATCTCTCTCTGCCCCTGTTTGTTCTCTCTCTCTCAATCTTAAAAATAAATATTTTTAAAATTATAAATAATAAAAATAAATAAATAAGTAAAAATGAAAAACCAGTGCAGAGAGAAAATAAGTAACTTGCTCAAGTCATGAGAATTAGTAATGGGAATCTATCTAGATTGTCCAGCCTCACTATCCATGCCCTAAACCACCTTATTAAATGTATTAAAGATTCAATCTTGGTAATATGGAGACTAATATTAACATATCTTTGCTTTACCATGTGTTGTGCTCTAAACCCCCTAAAAATTAATCTGTGAGATTCTGAAACACCTTTATATTATGTACACAATAACTGACATTTTGACTTAAAGATTACCTTCCTTAATAATTCTATAACAACAGCTTTTCCCTGCATATCTTTTACGTACAAAACAGGTGCTCGACACATCACTTACATGATCTCTTTAATCTTTGTAATAACTTTATGAAGCAACTATCATCATCCTCATTTTATCTCATTTAGTCTGTGTAAACTGAGATGAATTCAAATTATTATGTGTGGTAAGTGTCAGAGCTGAGAATTTACCCAATTCTGCCTGATTTCAAAGCTCCAATATAAAGCTCTTCCTTTATAACAGATTTTCTCTAACCACCTATATTAAACTTTTTGTCAATATTGATTCTGGCAATTCTGATCATTTGAATTTGTCATTTGAAATACTAGAAGAAGAAAATAATCCATGTATTTTTCACTTTTGAATAATGTTAAATCTACTATCAGTTCTCACACCTTAATCTATATACATATTAGAAAGTAAAACAAAATATTTTGTTTAATACTAATATTTTTCACCCAGGAAAAAACATTTGCATAAATTAGTAAACACACAAGACATTGTAGCACCATGAGCAAGAGCCAGCAGAGAACTAAAAACGCGAAGTATAACCATTCAAGTATTAGAACGATCTGACATACAATATGAAATATAACATTCAAAAATAAAAGGCTTAAACATGAAAAAGAAAAACTATTTGGAAGAAGGACCAAGAAAATCTACTAGAAATAAAAATACAATAATGGCAATTTAAACTTCCTGGATTCTTTTTAATAAAATATAACTTATTCCTGTAGAGAAAACTAAGAAAACAGGAAGACTGAAAAGAAATTTTAATCAGAAGCTATTCCAAAGATACACAGCTGTGTGGATTCAATGAAAGATAAAAGATATGGAGGATAAAGTAAGAAAATCTAATTGGAGCTTCAAAAGAAGAGATGAGGCAGTGTTATAAAACATAATAATTGAGATTTTTCCAAAATCAATTCAGAGTATTATTTACATTGTATAAAGCCCACAAACAGCAAAGCTACTTCTAGCCTGGACAAAGTCAAAGTACAGAGCACCAGCCTGGTCCATTGCTTTCTATTCTGATAACTTCATGCCTGTGTGATTTTATTGCTAAATGTTTTTATTTTTCTAAGTTTTTAGTTTAAACTCCAGTTAGTTAACATGCAGTGTAATGTTAGTTTCAAGAGTAGAATTTAGTGATGCAACACTTGCATACAACATGTGGTACTTACCACAAGTGTACTCCTTAATCTCTATCACCTATTAACCCATACCTCCTGAGTTTCATAATGTAATACTGATGAGTCATCTCTGAGACATTTCCAATTGTAATGAATTGGTGATATGCTGAACAATAATTCAAACACAGATTGTGGTAGTTTTAAAATATATCCACAAATTCTGACACCTGGGTGGCTCACTCGGTTAAGCATCTGACTTGGGCTCAGGTCATGATCTCACAGTTTGTGGCTTCAAGCCCCACGTAGGACTCTGTGCTGACAGCTCAGAGCCTGAAGTCTACTTCAGATTCTGTGTCTCCTTCTCTCTGCCCCTACCCTACTTGTTCCCTCCCTCCCTCCCTCTCTCCTTCTCTCTCTCTCTCTCTCTCTCTCTCTCAAAAATAAACATTAAAAGTTATTTAAAAAATATATATATATATCCACAAATTCTTTGCCACTGTTACCTTCCAAATGTAAAGCCAAATCTATCTCTTGAATGCTCATCAGATTTGGGGACTAACAGATAAAATGTGGCCAAGGTTATGCTATGCTCAGACCTCTTAGACTAGGTCATAAATAGTATATACCTTTTGCTTGGCTCTTAGATTGCTTGCTGTGGAGAAGGTAGGAAGCCATGTTGTGAAGACATTCAAACAGCCCTATGGAGGGTCCCACAGAGAGTGAAACTGAGGCTTTTTGCCAACTTGCTAGCACTAACTTGCTGGGCAAGTGAATTGGAAATGGATCTTGTATCCCTAATTAACCTCCAATGCCTGAGATCTTTTTGGACCATTTAATTGCAATCTCATTATAAAGAATGAGACACAACCTCCCAGCAAAGCCACTGACAAATTACACAGTGTGAGAGATAAAATGTTTATTATGGTTTTGCTCCACTAAGCTTTGTAGTAACTTGTTACATAGCAATAACTAATTAATATAATAAAGGGAAAGGCTCTTTATGAAAGAAGCTAGTTAAAAGCATAGTGCTAGTTCATCCAACACCACGGTGTGGAAGATTGGGAAAAAGAGCTGTAACAAAAGTGGAAAAATAATTACAACTGATTATTAGTAACATTATTAGAAGGATATTAAGAACAAATCTTTTTTTTTTAATTTTACTTATTTTGAGAGAAAGAGAGAAAATGGGCATGAGTGGGAAGGGGCAGAGAAAGAGGGAGGGAGAGAGAGAGATCCCAAGCAGGCCCCATGCTGTCAGCGCAGAGCCGGATACCCAGGGCTCCGTGTGCAGGGCTGGATCTTGTGAACAGTGAGATCAAGACCTGAGCCAAGATCAAGAGTCAGAGGCTTTAATGACTGAGGCTCCCAGATGCCCCAAGAATAAATCTTTTAAAAACTGTTAGAGATTCCATGGAACTTAGAAAAAGAGAAAATTTCTAACCTAGTATCATTCATGGATATACATTACAATCCTGAGTTCACACATTGCTTATTTTGGGAAAGTAGGATATAAATTAGTTGTCCTGTGTTTATTCAGTCTCTTTAGGGGGAAAAAAAGAAAGCAGACGATCCAACCTATCCTCCTTCTCATAAATAAATTAGTGATATTTTCTAGGAACAGTAGTCCTTATTTCTGGAATAGTCTTAGGAGGATGTACTTGACTAAGGATGAGGTAAAGTAAATGAACTCGAAATCTGTTGTTTGTGAGGCATAAATCCTTGGAAAATCTCACAGTATCCAGGGAAGAAGATGGAGAAAGTTCACAACCTAAATGCTTCCCATCTTTAAGAAGCTCCTTGCTAATCTCATCTTTTTTTCTGAGACAAATTGTTTGTGTCCAATAAGGGAAAAAATACCTACATAGTTAAGTGCAATGTCTTAGACCTGCTTTGTGTCAACATCTTGATTACTTTTATCTTTGAAATTATCAGTCAAGTTTGATATTGGGTAAGACCTATGTTTTGTATGAGTCTTATCTGAGAATGCAATCTTTTATATTTGTTCAGCCTAGAGAACGAATTTTTATGTATCCTGTGTGTTTGGGGGCTCCTAAGAACCCCTAAAGGTTAGGAGCCCCCTTGGGGTCAATGACTTGCTGGAAAGACTTTCAGTACTCGAAAACTGTTATACTCACAGTTATGATTCATTACAGTAAAAGACTAAAATCAGCAATAGAAAAAGGCATGTAGAGTCCAGTAGAAACCAGGTACAAGCTTCCAATTGTCCTCTCCCAGTGAAGTCGTGTGGAAAGTACTTAATTTCCCCAGCAGTGATGCAGGACAACATGCAAGAAGTGGTATCAAACAAGGAAGAAGCTTCCTCAGCACTTGGTGTCCAGGGGATTTTATTGGGGGTTGGTCATAAAAAAAATGGCTGATTGCCTGCATGGCTGAACTTCAGTTTTCTTTTTTTTTTTTTTATACTTTACCTAAAAATTTTTTTTTGTTTTCTATTTTGTTTTTTATTTATTTTTGAGAGACAGAGAGACAATGTGTGCAGGGGAGGGTCAGAGAGAGAGGGAGACACAGAATCCAAAGACTGGCTCCATGTTCTGAGCTAGCTGTCAGCACAGAGCCCAACACGGGGCTTGAACCCATGAACTGCAAGATCATGACCTGAGCTAAAGTCAGAGGCTTAACCGACTGAGCCACCCAGGTGCCCCTGAACATCAGTTTTCATTCCCTCCAGAGATCAAGCTGATGACACATGGCCAAAGGCTTCCACCTTAAATCACATGTTTAGCATAAATTACATGCTTTGGCCCACAGATTCAAATAAACACACTCTGTACAAGCAGGATATTACAAATGCACTCTTTACAGACAGGATAAGGAATTAGAGGTTACCTCCCAGGAGATGAACAAGAACCAAACCTTTCTTTAGAATGTATAAAATTTGGACAGCCTAGACTTGCTAAGTTAATCCTTTACTGTATAATCTGTATGTAATATCATAATTCCTTTTGTTTTAAACTGGGACCTTATAATTAACAAAGACAGACAAACAGGTAGGAAACTAAAATCAAAGGAGCAGACCTTCAATATAGAAGTTCCTAGAGGTGCCTGGGTGGCTCAGGCGGTTAAGCGCTGACTCTTGGTTTTGGCTCGGGTCATGATCTTTTGGGTGGTGAGTTCAAGCCCTGTGTCAGGCTCTGGGCTGGCAGCCTGGAGCCTGTTTGGGATTCTCTCTCTCCCACTCTTTCTCTGCCCCTCCCCTACTAGCTCTCTCTTTCTTTCTCAAAATAAATAAACACAAAAATTTTAAATAAAAAATAAAATAAAAATAAATTCTTAAATGTTTTTCTTCTAGAATAAAAATGATCTCAGATGGAAGAGAAAGAAAAGGGATACATCTATAGGTAGATTTGAATAAGTGACTATAGAGAAAACAACAGTAAATATTTGGGGTTTAAAGAAAAATGAGAACCAAAATACATGAGAATAATAGTTTATGAGTTTGGGTAATGAAAATTTAAGTGTTCCAACTTCTGGGG
>PISW01012274.1:0-33782 GCA_004023785.1 Mungos mungo | reverse complement strand
GGAGCAGGAGGGAGGAAAGGGGCAGCGGTGGGGGGAGCATGAGGGAGGGGGGAACAGGACAGAGCGGGGGGAGGGGGGAGCAGGAGGGGCAGCAAGGAGGCAGCTTGCCCCTGGAGCACGCTGGAACTTGACGTCCGTATGTCCAGACAATTGTGGACACACAGCAGAAAGGAAGGCACAGCTCCCAGTTTTGCTCACTAATTCTCTTCCTCTGTTTTAGGGTCACGAATGGCAGGTCTAGAGATTTTCGGCAGAGAGCGCAGGCACTCCTGAGCGATTCCGCGTCCGCGGTCCCTGCGTGGGCGGCCACCTTCGGCAGCGATATCTCATATGAAACCTAAATTGAGAAAACCAACTAAATTAACGCTAATCAGGGCTCCGTCGTCACACCCAGCACAGCAGATAATATTCCAGCGCTCATGCAATTAAATTCTTCAATTATTCTGAGTGTTATTATGCTAATTTAAAAGGCTAGGATTATTAGAAAATGTATAAAGAATTATGCTCAGTTATAGCATTTTATTTATGTGATTTCACGTTAAATTATTTAAGGTATGGAAATTATAAGAGTTATCAGTATGTGACTTCGGCCTGTCCCACGGGGCACAGAGCAAAGCCGACCGGAGAATGCGTCCCATTCTGTCCTCGAGGGGGGTCACCTTGCGGCTCCGGGGGAGAGCCTCCGGCGTGGGGCGCTGGCCCCGGGCTCTGCTGGCCCTGGCACCCGTCCCGGAGGGGGGACCTCTTTGTCTGGGACCCGGGTGTGCGTCCTCTCCTCATTCACAATGAACATGGGAACCAGGGCGAGACCGGACGGGAAGCTGAGGCTTCGGAGAAGCGCCTGCCCGGAGGGGCTGCCGGCAATGGGAACTGTGAGCTCCGCAGAAACAGCATCTCGAGAAGGGCTGGTCTTTTCCATACGTGGGGAATTTTCCATGAGATTCATACGCTTTCATATTTCTGCTTTCCCACGTCTGTTCCCTCTCCCGGTCTTCCGGTCCATGTCCAGTCCTTTCTGCCCCTCCCCTCCCCTCCCTCTCCCCTCCTCTCCCCTCCCCTCCCTCCCTTCCTTCCCGCCTCTGTCTCCCCCTCACCTCACTTCTCTCCTGTCTTATAGGGTTGCAGTACAATGCCTTACTTTTTCTTTTGGTTTTGTTTTGGCTAATCTTCCTTTCAGCGATGAATATAGCATTTATCTTCAAAAGCTCTGAAAGTTCAGAGAAAATTCACACCCACACAGGCCCCTCCCTGGAGGCTTCATTCCTCTCCCGTGTCCACCCTGAGTTCTGTGCACATGGTCCGCAGCGCCCCGCAGACCCACCCACCCTGTCCCCTGCCAGTCGGGCCGGCACCCTCTTCCCCCTCTCAGAGCCCGTGCACCAGCCCCAGGACCTCCGAGGTTTCCGTGTCTGCCCTGGGTCCCCGCTGTGGCTCCTGGGGCACCCGTGAGATCAGGGCCCCTCCCCTGAGGGGTCCGGGCAGCGGCAGCCAGCGGGGAGCACCCTCCCCCCAAGTCAGCACCTTGGTCTCCTCCCGGCCCGCAGCCCCCACGGAGCGAAGCAGGCACCCCGACATCCCAACCTGCCAGGCCCGGGACCTCTAGACCTCCAGGCTTCCTGCACCGCTGCGAGCAACGAGTGCAGGTCCTCAAAGTGAGAGACCCCAGGTCACAGCCTCGCTGCTCACGCAGGCCCAACCCTGCAGCCTCCAGGGGCAGGGAGAGAAGACGCCCCTTGCACCCCAGCCCCTCCCAGCCCGTGACGGGGCCCAGTGGGGAGGCGGAGGGGGTCCTGGGAGGCTGGCCGCTGGCCTCCGTGCACCTGGGACCTGATGGCCATCTGGGATGGGACCACCAAACCTCTCTCCCCCCTCCCTCCTTCATTTGGGGCCAGACTGACTTCTGGGTCCAGGGGCTGGCCCTTCTGTCCCCGCACCCCACCCGACTGGCGTGCACATTGGTGTTTCTGCCAGTGGCTCCCAGCGCAGTCCGTCCAGCGTGGGGTCCGCTCCCGGAAGACCTCGAGCCGCGCACCGGCCACGAGCTGGGGGACCCAGACCTTCGGGACGCGCACGAGGCCCTCTGAGACGGGCTTGCCCTCCTGTCTGGGGCCCGCGCTCGCCACGCCGGGAGCCATGCGTTTCGGGCCTGAGCGGACGACACAGATCGTGGTGGAGATGAGGCGAGTCGTTAGGATCTCACAGTTCGCTCCTCTGAGCACAGAGAACACGTTCTGAGCTCGTGATGTTTTGCATTTCCGAACTCTCCGGGAACATTTGTTCTGAGTCATGCGCCGTCTCTGATGAAACAAACAAACAAAATCTGTAACGCGACACTTAGTGAAGAGCCAGGCCTAAAGGACTGATGCGCTCCCACTGCTCCTGGGTTCACGCCCCGCCGGCCCGGGGACGCCCCACCCAGGCAGGGAGGGCAGAGGTGATGCGGGGCTGGTCAGCGGGGCTCCCTCAGCAGCACAGGAGGCGTTTCCCGGGCGTGAAGTGTGTGCACACGCGTTGGCGTGCCCCTCTGACCCCAGCCACCCCACCCTGTTCGCTGAGGACCGCAGCCTTGTCAGAGGAGGTGGCCCAGGTCCATGGAATGGGCCACTGCCCCACCTCCTTCCCCGGAGGGATGTGCCCTGTGTCCGGGGGGCGGGGGTAGACGGCTGGGAATGCGTCGCACCCAGGCCGGGAAGGGCAGGGTTGACCCCCAGGCACCACGAAAGCCAGCCAGCGGTGAGTTCGCACAAGGGGGCCGCTAAGCTTCCGCCCTCCGCCCTCCGCGTTCTGCCGGCTAACTATCGGTGGCCATGGGCAGGGACTCCTCCTAGCCTTCCTGCTCTTGCCGATGGATTCCACGCAAGCTACTGCGAGAACGCGGAAGCCACATTTCTTCTTGCTGGAGGGAGGTATGCACAGCGGGGCTGGAGACACGGGCGTTAGTAGGAACACGGGAGACTTTCCAGTCCATCACGCGTTTGGTAAGCTAAGAGCAGCTCCTTCATCTTAATTCCTGACGGACGTGCTGAGACGCAAGCAGATGATTTTATGTTATGAGTTTAGGTTAGACGGGGAGACCCCTCCGTGCGGGCCCCCCGGACAGGACAGGACACGGATTCCGCCGTGACCAGGGAGTGGCGCTCGGAGCCCTCCCTGTACCGCCTGAGCCCGTCTGTCCCGCCAGCCACCCCCCACCCCCCACCGAGGTCCAGGACCCATTTATGTCCAGGCTTAGTGTCGTTTTATTACTTTATTTTTAAACGGACTGTTGGGTCCATATATTTTTAAAGAAGTTGGACAAAAACAGCATTCTGTGAGGTTTTCGCCAGCTCCAAGCCCTATATATACAACTCTACGTTGTCGTCTTTGCTGACGAGGTCCGAGGCCCCTGCTGGATTTGGGGTCCGCGTGAGCAGGTCTGATTACAGCCCCTGGTGGAGCCCCAGCCTCGGAAGCACCCCCAGGAAGGTCGTAAATCTGACCCGCAGCTGCAGCCTCAGCAGAAAAGCGGAGCTGAGGAGGCGCAGGGGGTGATTTATCCCCCCACCAGGAGGGCGCCCACCTGCACGCGCCGCTTTCTGGCCGCAAGACTCCTACCGTGTCAACACGCAAGGCCGCCGCGGCGGGGTCCACGTGGAAACTCAGGGTCACGTGGCCACGTCACCAGGGCCCCCGGAGCTCACCGTCCTGGAGAGAACTGGAAGCTCCGAGTCTCAAAATTGTGAGTGTGTGCCCTACACTCGCTGCGCGGCCCGCTGTAGATCTACGACCTCAGGGAGCCCCCGGGTTGAACTGCCAGACAGAACAGGAGGCCCAGTTAGAGTAGAATTTCAGACCAACAAGTGATTACTTTGTGTGTGCGTGTGTGTGTGTGTGTGCGTGTGTGTGCGTGTGCGTGCGTGTGCGTGTGTGCGTGTGTGTGTGCGTGCGCGTCCCCAACACCACATGGGACATGAGTGTCCTAAAAGTTATGCACTGTGTATCTGAATGTGAAATTTCACAGAGAGACCGTCTTTCAGTTTGCCAAACCCGAGAAGCTGCCCTCGAGTTCCTTCCGGAACACTCCGCAGGTCTGGTCCTCTCTGCCCGTGAGCCCAGGTCAGCCCAGCTACGACCCCCACGGGCTGTCCTCCAACACTGCACACGACGGGCCCAGAGCAGAACATTGACACGTTTATAACACTTGAAAGGGCCTGACTCGCCAAAAGAGGCGCTTCCGTGTTTGGGGGGGGCGTGTTAGGTTATTGGGGCCGTAACGTGTGACTCCAGCTGGGTGGCCTTGAAGGCGGAGATGTATGACTCCTGGTTCTGGAGGCCAGAAGGTCAAGGTCAAGGAGTCGGCGGAGCTGGTTCCTCTAAGGCGGCGAGGGAGGGTCCGCCGCGGCCCCTCCCCAGCTTCTGCCGGCTCACTGACCATACTGGCCACCGCGGGGCTTTCGCGAGCCCCCCGCCCCCTCTCCTCTGCGATCACATGGCGCCCCGCCCCCCCGAGCATCTCTGTGTCCAAATCTCTCCCTTTTGTGGGACACCAGTCACTGCACCTGCCGTGACCCGATTTCCAAAGTAAGTCACCTCCGCAGGGACGAGGCTCCGGCTTCAACACAGAGGGTTTGTCAGACACTTCCCGTCCATGAGGGTGCGTTGGCCGCTCTTGCTTGGGCGGCAATGACATCCCTCCATTTCCTCAGTGGTTCCTTCCCGGACTCAGACGCAAGAAAGTGGGTATTTTGCCCCAGACGAACTGGATGCTAAACAACTCTTTTAAACGAAGGTGTTTCTGGTGGCCAAAGTGTAGGGGTCACTGCCCCGCCCACCGCCAAGCCGCCCCCCATGCTCCTCGTTGTTTGCGGAGGTCATGGGGGTTACAGGAAATGCGTGGAGGGAGGAAGGGGCCCCCAGGCGGGCGGGGGACCTCGCTGGAGACAGTCCCTCCTACCCGCTGCTCACCTCCAGTGAGGCCAGGGAAGGGGTGCAGACCCCGCGGCCAGTCTCCTATCCCTGACAGACAGTGTGTGACACAGGGGACACGTTTAAGAATTGTGAGCCTTGAAGATGATCCGTCACCAAGAAAATGAGAGCAGAGAGGAGAGGGGCGCTCCCGGAGGCAGGCCAGCCCCTCTCCTCCGCCTCGGTCTCCAGAACGACGCCGGCAGGCAGGCGGGAACAGAGGGCGAGCGAGCGAGCGAGCGGAGAGGCCAGTCCTGACTTCCACGCTGTTCAGCCCCTGTCACAGCGCAGCCCGTCAGAGCAGGGACAGGGCCCTCCCCGGCGAGCACCGCGAGCGCATCGGTCTTCTCCCGGCCGTGCCCCACCTGCCGGCCGGGCAGGCCCCGTTTTGGAACCTTCCGGAATCGGCGCCTCCCTTACCGTGGAAAACCCTTGTGTTGTGTTTGTGAGTCTCCCTTACGGAAAGGTGAGCAGCCGAGACAAGACCCTGCCCCTGAGGCTCGGGTCCTGAGGTGCATTTTCTTCCCTTCCACTCAGCAAGCAGTCAGTCCGCAGCGCAGGGGCCGGGCCGAGGGGCCTCTTGCTGGTGGGATGACCACCCCTTGTGCTGTGTTTCCGAAGCTGAGGATGAGCTGGGGAGAGTCAGAGCTGCCCGGGCCCTCCAGGCCCCCGCGGGCATGGGGTGCCCGCTGCTGAGGAAGCACCAGCTCGAGGCTCCGGGCCGGGGAGACCAGCTTCCTCGTGGGAGATGGGACCCCAGGAGCCCCAGCCTGGGAGGGTGTGGGGCGTGGGGCTGGGAAGTCAGGAGGCTGGCGCAGGGGTGCTAACGAGCAGACTGTGCCTGAGAACACTCGGGCAGGGACAAGGACAAGGACGCTGTCTCGTTGCTGTGGGCGGAGTCGTGCCCCTCCCTTAAGCCCCACCCCCTGAGTAAACTGCGTGTGACTTTGTTAGAACAGGGTCTTTGCAGATGCCATGAGCTAACGTGACGTCATGCCGGAGCGGGTGGCCTGGGTCCCTTGCGGCTGATGTACCAGGAGAAGGGGAGGGACCCGGAAGCCCTGGAGAGCGTGCCCGCACGCAGGCAGAGGCAGGGCGTGGGGGGATGTGGCTGTGAGTGAAGGACCGCCGGCAGCCCCGGAGCTCGGCTAGACAGGCCAGGGTCCCGCGTGGTCCCGCGGCGGGGCTGTCACCACAGAGGAAGAGGCCCCGTGCTGCTCCTCAGAACTGGTGGAGTCTGATTCCTGTGGCCAAATCCGCGGCCGTGTGGGTCTCCCCCCTCCCCCTGCGCAGCGGCTTTGGGCCCCGCCATCTTCCCGGGCAGGCGCAGGGTGCTGGGCGGACCCCAGGGCAGCTGGCTCACCCTTGTCCTGCAAGTGTCCTTAACCAGCTGCTGGTGACCGAGCCGAACAAGGCCCCTGAGAGCACACGGCCCCGCAGGGTCGCTCCGGGAAGGGTGGGCCCGGCAGGGACAGGCAGCCTCTCCCACGGGCACCCTCCGACGCCTGGCAGCGGAGAGCCAGTGGTGGCGCGAGAGCAGGGTGCCCTGGGTGAGCGCGGCTGGCCGGGCAGTGCGCGCCAGCGCCGGCTTATCCGTGTTAACATAAACCCTCATTAGAGGGGATTAGGAGAGAGACAGTGACAAACAGGATGGACACTAACCCTCGGAGGGCCCCAGACAGACACCGCGCACTAACTACCCTTCCAGACCACGGGGAGACGCGGCGCGGGAGCCCCGAGCCGGACGCACGGGGCTTGTGTTTTACACACCACAGCCTGTTTGTGCTCTGCAACAGTTTTATGTGTGCCCACCCGGCTGCCAGGCCCCCGGAGGAGGGTGCGGGGAGGCTGGGCCCCCGCTGAGCCCTGTGCAGGGGCCTCCGGAGCATCTGGGGCCCGCCGCTCCAGGCTGGCCCTGGGTGGGACGCACTCCGCTTCTGCGTGGAGGAGAGAAGCAGGTCCCAAAGCCCAGCAGGCCTGTCCGACCTCCTAAGCCAGGTGGGCAAGGCCTTGGGGACCCAGCGTGTACAGGGAGCCTGTCAGCCTCATGGTTGGCTCGAAGCCTCCCCCTCCTCCTCGCCACCCCCACCCTGGCCTCCTGAACACCCTCCCTCATCTGCGAGCTCTAGGAACGCAGACTCCACGGCCCCCTCCGGACCCTCACCTGGCAGGTTCGGGGTGCCACCCTGCATTTGTGTCCTTATGCGCCCTGGAGGGCGACCGTCCCACAGGGCATCTGAGAACGTCACCTCCACTCCACCGCCGCCCACGGCTGTTACTGAGGGAGCCCAGGACCAGTCAGACACCCAGACAGCCTGGAGCAAACCCAGGGGGCCGGGCTGCCCACGAAGCCCGGGGGCGAGGCTGTGACGCCTCTCGGTGTGTTTTCAGGAGCGAATTGAGTGGATCACTTGATAAATGCCGCTGGTCCTTTGCTCCTTCAGGGACGGCCTCTCACGGCATTACAATGTCCGGCTGCACTCACTGCTCGGGAGGGAGGGGGTGGATTCCACAGCGATACATGCAAATTCGGAAATTGACAAAGGTCTAGAACACACCGGCCATGAACGTGGAGGGCGCCACCCCCGAGCGGCCGGGGTCTGAGGACGCCTCCGAAGAGACGGAGCTTAAATTGAAAACAGAGGCGATATTATTCTGAATCGTCAAGTGGTATTACTGTACATAAGAGAGAAAGGGCTTCTGGAGGGGACTATGTACGAGGCAGGGCCACAGAGAATTTGCAGGCTCCGTGTAACTGGACTGTGCGGAGGGCTGGGAGGCCGAGTCCGGGCTGGCCCGAGGAAAGGCGTCCGTGCGTCGGGGCAGGACGTGGCTCCTGCAGCTGGAAAGCAGAGCAGGGCTGGGACGCGGCGGAGCCCCCGAGTCACCCCCACAGCACCTTCTCCAAGGCCACGGCTGCTGTGTGATGTCGAAGAAGGGTTGCACAGGAGTCACAGTGCAGGCGGCGGGAGCAAACGCAGCTCCAGGTGTGACCAGAGGGAGTGACGGACGTCCCAGGAGCACAGATGCGCAGGGACGGGCAAGAGGAAGAAGTGGAGAAGCCCCTTCCAGAGCGCCCGGGCGAGCTGGCCCTCCACCGCGGGGCCGCGGCCCCTGCCCGCCCCCTACCTCCACCCCGGCGTCCCCTCCTGCACCTGCTCCCGCCCGGAACCCAGAGCTGGCCACAGCGCGGCGACCCCTCCCACAGACCCGTGAAAACCCTCCGCGTCCTTCAGCCCTCGATTGCAAAGATGGGCGGCTTTTGAGCACCGTCGTATTGGGTATAGTTTCGCCCTGGGAAGTGGAAAACGCTCCTTCCTGCGATCAAGGGGTAGTTCCCTCCTTCTCAGGCCTCCATTAGGCTTCCCATTAAAAATGAATGCGTCTAATAATTTCATTTATATGCATTAGTATTTTGGGGGAAAAACGCCTTCACTGAATTTGCCTTGAAACTCAGAATGCTCTCGAGAAGTGCCATGATGAGTCCTAACATCAAGCCATTTCCCGGGCTCATCTCTCTCTCTCTCTCTCTCTCTCTCTCCATGTAATGTGTCACTATCACAGGACAAAAGTGCTGCCTGAGGAAAAGTACACTTTTCTTTTCTAAGTTGAGCTCATCGGTTTTTCTCTTAGTCTCAAGTTTAACTTAAGGGGCATTTTTGCGTCCACATCACGACGCGCGGGGCACCGGAACCGTTCCTTCTTGGCCGGCGTTATTTATTTAATGTGGAGATCGTCGAATTCAGAATTAGTTGGCTGAGCGTTATTGGTTGCTACAGTTGTGGTATCGTATTTTCCTTCCTATTAAATATATCAGAGCAGCAATGTACGTAGAACAAAGTGCAGGCTCCCGACGCATATATTTGCCGTTGGTGATACCCACGTGCCACCGTGAGCCCGTCACATAACGCCCCTAAAGGCATCGAGGGTTAACGGTGATTTAATCCCCTTATGCATGCATAATGTGACAAGCTTTGCATAAATAATAATAAATAATTGGTATGTATAAATAATTTATCATTTATTTTTGCAGTAGAAGTCGGATTCTTAGGAATATTTTAAACAAAGAAAACGGCAAACATGACCTCAATCAGAAAGAGGGTTAGGTCTTCCTCAAACACAACTTTCAAAGCGCATGTGCGTTCCGCGTAAGCTTGTGGCGTCTTTCGGGAGACTTCATGATAGCCCCGCAGACGGGGAGGCATGGTACAAGACAGACATGAAAAGCTATAAAAATACATTTTAAATCAGACTCGTTTTTTCAAAATAAGCTTAGCAATATCCATTATTAACAATGATTCGTTTTCCCTGAGAAGCATCCAGACCAAACCTTCACAGTCAAGCACATTGTTTGATGTGAAAATTTTATATTTAATTCAGTAAGTGGTTCAGAGTGACTTTGGGCATCTAAATCTAAGGATATGCAAACCACTGAGGAAAAATGATAATACATCAAGGACTGGTCACTTGTCACCTTGGGAGACTAGATAAAGCAGATAGGAGGTTGAATTGTTGTACAAATCACAGTTACAATACGGCTAAAATTGTGTGGGTCCAGAAGCCCGTTGCCCCCCACGGCGCCCCAGGACCAGGGAGGGGGGTCCCCCGTGTGCCCCACCCCCGGACGCAGAGCCGGGTCCCCAGCCCTGTGAGCAGAGAACCTGGTACTTCGCAGCATTGTCTAATAGACCGTCTCTTCTGGCCTCCACGTCCAGAACAGGTAAATCTGCACTTATAACACGTGTTTTGGCCCCAGGCTGGCTCTGCAGACCCTGCCCCCACCTCGATTACCCTGGTGATTCTGGAAGAAGTCGTTCTGAGTGCAAATCACCCCTCCTCATCACAAAATGGGACACTGTCGGCCTCTATTGAAATTGAGGGCCATCAGTGAGAGCTGTGAGCCCCAGTTCCGAGCCCTGCGGGGCTCCCCACACCGGGGCTCTCCGACCCCGCTGCCCGGCCCCCCAGACCCGTCTTTGGCTGCTGGGCTCCACTGCGTGTCCCTGGGCTCCAGACGCCCCTGCCTGAGGGCCGCTCTGCTCCTGGAGGTGCCCCCTCCTGCTCTGGGCCCTCCTCCTTCACGCTGCTGGGACCCTGCCCCCCCCCCCCCTGATGCGTGGGTCTCTCTTGACCACCTTTCTCCTCACATTTGCATGTTAAAAGGTTTTACCAGTTCGGGCAAATAAAATAATTGGCTTTTGCGTATTAAAAAAAGAGTAACAGGAACAAAGTAGGAAGAACCGTAAGTCCCTAGAACTCGCCCTGCCCCACCTCCCGAGTCAGGGGACCGTCCCCCGGACTTCGCAGAGCGAGCCGGGCCCCAGATGGTGGGGAGGGCGGGCAGGCCGAGCGGTGGAGCTGGCGGAGGAGGGGCGGGCGCAGGCCAGCGGCAGGGGTGCCTGAAGGGGTCATGGCGAGAAGGGCCTCCATGGCAGCAGGTGCAGCCTGACCAACACAAGGCTTCCTGGAAGCCCGTCCTCGGGTCGCAGTTAAACTCCGAGTTCCCAGATCTCCACCGATCGCCCGCGGAGAAGACGCCCATGCTCGCAGACCCCAGCGGTGAAGCTGGGGCTGCAACTCCGATCCCAGCTCCGAGCCACCGGAGTCGCTGACAGAGGATGAGCCACCGGATCAGCCGACACTCCCTAGACCCTGAAAGTGGTCAGAGGACAGAGCCGACCCAGTGCGGCCACGGGGAGGCCCACGGAGACAGAGCGCCAGCGGGAGAGGCAGTGGGGGAGGGGACAGCTAAGGCCGGGTCACGTGAGCTCCGCGGCGCTTCGGTGCCAAAGGCCACTTGTGACAGAAACCACCGCTCTGCTCCAGTGCGTGTGCTGGGCTGCGCTGCGCCCGCGGCCCCCGGCAGGTAAGCTGAAAGCCTAATTCCAGGCCCCCTGGCTGTGACCCGAGGTGGAAATAGGCCTTTGTGCGGGTAATCAAGTTCAGGTCCAGGTGGATCCCGTGGACCCCGGTGCAGTGGCTGGTGTCTTGTAAGACAAGGGAGGGGTGCCTGGGTGGCTCAGTCGGTTAAGTGTGCGACTTTGGCTCAGGTCATGATCTCGAGGTTCGTGGGTTCGAGCCCTGCATTGGGCTCTGTGTTGACAGCTCAGAGCCTGGAGCCTGCTTCCGATTCTGTGTGTGTGTCTCTCTCTGCTCCTCCCCTGCTCATGATCTGTCTCTCTCTGTCTCTCAAAAATAAATAAATGTTAAAAAAAAATTAAAAAAAAAAAGACAAGGGATATTCGGCCACGAAGACACAGAGGAGAACACCGTGGGAAGAGGACTCCAGTCAGGGGACAGCAGCCTCACGGGGACGGGGTGATGTCATCACCGTCGCCAGCGGAGGGAGTGATGGCTCACCCCCCGCCGAGGAGCCGGCACAGAGCTCGGCCCTGCCGCCACCTTGATCTCGGGCTTCCGGCCCACAATTCAAGACCACACACTCTGTGGCTTCCAGCCCCCAGCTGGCGGTGGGTGCCCAGGGCGGTGGGTGCCCAGGGCGGGCGGGCAACGCACCTCACGCTCCAGCCGGGCACGGACCCGGCTCCTGGCCCTCCGTGAGCTCTGATTTCCACTCCCAGCCCCAGAGGCGGCTTCCCCCAGGCCGGCAAGGCTGTTCACATGGCCCTGCGCTGTGTGAGGACCTGGACTTTTCCTTGTGATGGAGGGACCGCTCCCCGTGCTCTCCGTCCCCGGATTGAGGTGCTCCCGAAGCCAACACTATTTGTTTCCTGTATTAGGCTCAGTTGCCCCGAGGAGGGAAGAACATTGGATAAAACTTGAGGAGAGCGTGTTCCACGGGAACCAGATTAAACTTCTCATCAAAGTTGAATTTTCCTGTCGCGGCCGTCCAGGCGAGGACAGCGTGACGGTCTGCCGGAAGACGGGCCGCCCACGGTGACTGCTTTCCAATAAGGCAGCAGCAGGGCGGCCGGCGACAGGCGCGTCTATTGGTCTGCCTCTCCGGGAAGTCTCCCAGGGCGGACACTTTAAGGGCCCAATCGAATCACTGATGCCATTCCTGACCCCCACTCAAGAAATTAGAGCCCCTCAGAGAAAGCATTCTTGACCGATCAGGGCCGCTCCTGCAGCCTGGGTGCGACATGATATTTCTTTTGGCAGAGGCCACCGGTGCGTATCACCCGTCATCACTAACTTATTAGATCTTGAGGCAATTAGCTAAAAACAAACAGGGGAGACAAGCCGGGTATTGAAACACAAACCAGAAGAAAATAGCCCGTGGCGGTCCATTATTCCAGAGCCGCTTCAAAGCCGGGGACGGGCTTGCTGGGGAAGAAAGGCGCGCATTGTGTTCCCGCAACGTCTACAGGAGACAGCGCGCTGCGTTATTTCCCTGCTGATCTGGGTCCCATCCGAGCTCGCCTTAAAGTAATAGGTTGGTGGAAAGCGCTTTTCAGTTTCCACCTAAGCCAGCCTCGTATGATTAGCCAAGGCTTAAAAATCCAATTAGAGTCTCCTTAACATGAGAAATCAGACGAGGAATTTGGAGAGATGTATAAAAACCACTTCCCGGTGTCATTGACCCACCCTCCCCGGGTCCCCCTTGAATCTTCAGGACACATTGACTTTTGCCATTTTCAGTATCAATGTGTGTTCCTTGCTATTAATTGTATTGATTAAGGACAGTAGATGTGTTTAAATAAATATCCGCGGGAGCGTCGTGATTTCCTCCGCGCAGCTCAAACCTTACCGATGTCCGTGGCTTCTCTCTGCTCTTAGCAAGTACGTGTTATTGGGGCTTTTGAAAATAGTACATATAACAGCGTAGGTAAAGACCTTAAAAGTAAAGGTAGTAATTTGCTGTGAGCCCCACATGGATTACTTGGCTAAGTGCTGTGGACACGGTAAATATTACCTTATCTAATGTGATTTTCCTTTAGTCGCGTGTGGTAAATATTACTAATTTTGCGAGGCAAGAGAGTCCTTGATACTTATCACAAAAAGAAAACTAAATGGGAAGATTTGAAAAGAGATGTTAGTCGTAACTGCGCGGGTTCATCTACCCCCCCGGCTATTTAAAGCACAACTTAATTTACACAGATACGTATCCGGCAATTGCCTTTTTAGGTCAATGGTCTGTTTCAGTCAGAACGGAGCGCCCAGCGGTTTGAGCGCCGGAGAGCGGTGCTTGCGGACTGAATGTTTTTGGGCCATCCATGCATGTGATGTGGTCCCCAAAACGCTCCGACTTTTAGTACAGAATACGTGACGTTCACCTGGAAAATAATATCCAAATGCACATTTCCATTCAAAAAATGAAAACTGAAAATGTGCCTTCTGCAAAGACGGGCAGGCAAGGCATACGAGACTCTGCCCCCTCCCTCCTGCTCTGTCACCCGTGGTTCGCTGCAGTCCTCAGCTGGCTGTTGGGCGAACCTTCCAGAAGGGCACAACAGCGACCGTCTGAACATCTTGCTTCCTCCTCCTCCGATTAGGCTCCGGTGTCTCCGTGAAGGAAAGAGCCCCTCTTTCCGGCTCCCCGAGAGCAGGGCGGCTGTGGCTCGCCGCTCCGCCCCGGGCGCCCGGCCCGGCTGCGTCCCTCAGCCCTGTCCCCAGAGCCAGGCTTCATGAGCACAGAGGGATGCCTGGCAAGGACGCTGCGCTAGGTGGGGGCTCAGGCCACACCGTGCTGCTTTCTCTTCAGAAGACTGCCATTATTTCTTTTTTTAAATGTTTATTTATTTTTCAGAGAGGGAGAGTCAGAGTATGAGCAGGGGAGGGGCAGAGAGAGAGGGAGACACAGATCAGAAGCAGCTCCAGGCTCTGAGCGGTCAGCACAGAGCCCGACACAGGGCTCGAACTCAGGGACCACGAGATCATGACCTGAGCCGAAGTTGGACGCTCAACCGACTGAGCCCCCCAGGCGCCCCTAATTGCATTTCTAATGATGAGCATTTTCTTTTCCGACGATCAGTCTTAAGTTTCAGTGAAGAGGGCAAGTAAGCACTGAGAAAGTAAGATATGGTTTTGTTCCTTCACGGGTAAACAAGACGCGTTTCACAAACATATACATTCTCTGGAAGGGACACAAGGCATAGAGACCTGGGATTTTGGGGTTTTTCCAGCTGGTGAAACGATGCTAATTAACTTGCCCACCTGCTCAGTTTTATGGAGAGGAGACTAGAGCCAAGGTAGGCGAGAGGCATTTTTCGGGTCACAGAGTGAGCCCGAGGCAGAGCCCGGATGAGACCAGGCCCTTCCTGGCTTGTCTTCCAATGTCCTTTAAGTGACACTAGCTAACACCAAAGCCTGACTCTCTCTCTCTCTCTCTTTCTCCTTGATTTTGTGGGTAAGAGTGAGGGCAAATCTGAGCCCTCTGGGCGTCCTTATCTGAGTCATCAGCTCACGAAGAGGCAGGGGGACAGCTGAGGCGGGAGGCTGGTGTCCCCACCTTTGGGGCACGGAGCTGAGCTCCGAAGAACTGAAGGAGCCTGCGGCTCCCCATGCCCTTTGCCGACTGCCAGGAACTGTCTCCCAGACGCACGTGAGTCTCCCGTTTGCTGTCGGAGCTGTTCCTCAATACGCTCCCCACCAGGAAGGTGCTCTGAGATTAGAAAGACAGGAGGGGCGCCTGGGGGGCTCAGCCGGTTAAGCATCCGACTTCGGCTCAGGTCATGATCTCACAGTTTGTGGGTCCGAGCCCCGCGTCGGGCTCTGTGCTGACAGCTCAG
The DNA here is from genome assembly GCA_004023785.1 of Mungos mungo. Classification (NCBI taxonomy): domain Eukaryota; kingdom Metazoa; phylum Chordata; class Mammalia; order Carnivora; family Herpestidae; genus Mungos; species Mungos mungo. The sequence continues at coordinate 19,146 of PISW01012274.1, read as the reverse complement.
GGCCTGGAGCTGCTTCAGATTCTCTCTCTCCCTCTCTCTCTGACCTCCCCTGCTTGCACTGTCTCTTTCTCCCTCTCAAAAATAAATAAAAAGCATAAAAAATTTTTAAAGATAAGAAAGAAAGACAGGACAATGCGCTGAGTTGGGCAGTCGTGGCCCCGAAGGTGACGGATAAAGCCCTAAGCATCATTCGGGTCGTTCTCGGATCATAAATGAGTGGGAAGCACACAAGAAACACTCCATCCTGCCAACCTCTGGTGGGCCCACCTCCTTCCAGAACACGCTCGACCTTGGAGGGTCTTTGCGTTCCTCTGGTTTAAACCTGACTCTGGGCAGGGGAGAAGCAGAGGCTGCCCTGGGGCCCCGCCGGCCTCCTTGGGTCCCAGATTCTGCGGGGCTCTGATGCTCTGATGTCCTGCTGCTCGCACCTGCTGAAAACATGTCCGGAGACGTTCTTTAGGAGGAACACCAGGCGAACACAGTCGAAAATAACCGCCTTTAAGCCTCTATCAGACACGCCCGGGCCACCCCTGCCCACAGGCTCGCCATCCACACAGGCCCGCCCTCAGGATGGGCCTCCAGGGTGGGTGGGGGGGTAGGAGGGCCTCGCTGTCAGACTTCCGGTTCCGAGTCGGATTCACGAGGCTGGAAGGGTATTTTCTTCTAACGTGTGCATCTGCCTAAAACTGCCCGGAGCACACGTGGATCCGGCGCGAGGAAGACCACAGCCCCGCTGGGCAGACACCGTCCTGCTCTGTCCTGAACTTCTGGATTCCAGCCAGGAAACTCTCTGATGTTTCAGGCCCTGCTCCCATGGGGAGTGAACAGTGGGGGGCAGAGGGGTTCATCCAAGATCTCGGGCTGATGGACCCGGCCGTGCTCTGGGAGGAAGTCACGTCTGACGGGAGGCGGAGCCTGCTCTGCCCAGCACCTGCACGCGTGCGTGCGGCCATGGGAGACCCTCTGTGGGCTGCACTGTACTCCGGGCTTTGTCTTTTAATAAATCGTATTACTGAGCTGCATATCCATGCAGACATTTGACTCTGACTCTATTTTCTTTGAACCAAAAGTCAGGTAGAGACGACAGCTTGGGGAAGGGCGGCTGCGTGTTGATCCGGAGGAATGTCCATCCCCGCCCTCTCCCTCCAGGCTGACCTTCTCTCTTCTCAAATCTAAGTAGAGTATTTGTGATTTTTGAGAATAGTAAGTTGTTTAGCAAAGCAACTCAATGGCATTTGACTTTAATATGGTTTTTTCTTATTTTTTTTTAAATGTTTATTTATTTTTGAAAGAGAGATACACACAGAATGTGAGCAGGGGAGGGGCAGAGAGAGGGGAAGACACAGGATCCGAAGCAGGCTCCACACTCTGAGCTGTCAGCACAGAGCCTGACGCAGGGCTTGAACTCATGAATGGCAAGATCACAACCCTAGTTGAAGTCGGATGCTTTTTAAAGCCACACACCATTTGGAGACTTTCACATCTGAGTGGAAATTGCAATTTCTTTAATTTGTACATGAGCTAGAGAGAAACGGTACATTTTGATGCCGTTGAACAACTCAGTGTCGGTTGTGTCTATACGCAGACACGGTTTGAACAGACTCCACGTTCACTTACATCAGGACTTAAAATCTTTTTTTTTCTCAAATTTTTATTTAAATTCTAGTTGGTTAATGTAGGACTTAAAGTCTTGAGAGTTTAATGCCTCCTGAGCTGTGCCTACAGATAGCTGTTTTCCAGAATTCAGAGTAAGGCATTCCTTTCCTAGTTTGCTTCTTCTCTGAGCTATGATGGCCTTCTTGTGTGTCTTAACTATTTATTCATGAAGGAGCTACTCCCACCTGGACACCAGTCGTGTATTGAGGATAAAAGGCTGGAAAGACCGATGGACCTTCCTGGATGCAAGGACATGGAGGAGGCCGTGCGTTTCCACCCTCCATTTCCAGGCTCTGGGCTTCTTCCAAGTGAAGGAGGAATGCCTCTGTTCTAGAACACGGAGGAAACGCTCCAGGTGACAGGAGGGAGCTTTCCCGGGCCTGCTCCCAGAGGTCCCACAGCCCACGCTCCCAGCAGAGAAGCAGAGGAGGGGGCGGGACAACCTTGTCTCCAGGGACCCTGCCCTTGGAAGGGAGGACAGGGCAGCCTTTCCCACTCATCCCTGGGAGTGGCCACTGCTCCTTGGGACCCCCTGCTATGCCTTCGTGTTCCTTCTGCCTCCGGGGAGTGACCCCGTCAGCCCGCCTCCTCCGGACCCCGGATCTCCGGGGGCTTCTCGTGTCTCAGCTCTGTCCTACCAACAGACCCCGTGTCCTGCACGCACGTCCTGCACCAGGAACTGCCCCCTCAGCCTCACCCACCGACTCTCCCCGCCTTGCCCTGCAACACAAAAACGGCGCATCTGTCCTTTATCGACCTTCAGTACCGACCTCAGAGGCGTCACGTTACATCTCTCCCCAAACTTGCAATTTTTGATGCTATTGTAACAGTATTCAGCCATTTCAATTTCCAATTTTTCATTGCTAAGTCTCTATGTTCCTCCGGCAGCTTCTCTCTGGAGTGTGAGGTCCGGAACAACCCTCTTCACTTTCTGGGGGGGGGGGTGCCTGTCACTGCCCAGGAGCGGGTCTGCCCTGAGTCCCCACACGGACCCCAGAGCCCCACTCGCAGCAGGACAAACCCGCGGTGTCGAGAAGGGGGGACGGCAGGAGCCACCGCGCTGGCAACGAAGGCAGAGTTTCTTGTGCTCCTTCCCAGGCAAGTCCCACAAGGCTCTGGGTAACAGGACACGAATTAGCGTCACTTCCTGGCTTGCCATCTATAACCAGTGATTAGCCTCACCTGTCACTCAACTTAGACATCCATCTAAATATAGGTTTTATTATTTAAAGTAGTTGCCACTTGGTCCCGTCCCTCAGGATTCTCGAGATTTCACAACGTGTGCCCCTTGTGTTAAGTAATCATTCTCAAGAATAAATGCTGTGTGGGTCTCGGCTCCGGAATCTCTTCCCTATTTCTGTGTTTCCGGTCACCCGGGCAAACTGTGTCAGGCAGGCAGCAGAAAGCGCCTTGGAGGCAATTCAGGAAAGCAAGCCCCACATCTAAACAGGCAGCTCAACAAGGCAAGGATGAGACCAGGCCCCCCCCCCCCCCGGAGGCGCAGGAGTGAGGAAGGAAAAGGGTCCTGAGGCGGGGGTCTGGGTCTAGTCCCGCGTAACAAAGGGGTCAATTCTAACACCAAAGTGGAGCAGAGAAAGGAAATGATAAGCTTAGGAGCAAGAACCAGCAAAACAGAAAACAGAAAATTAATCAAGAAAATTAATTCAAGCAAAGTCTGACTTATTGGGATGGTCAATGAAATTGACAATCTCTAGCCAGACCAAGTAGGAAAAAGAGAGAAAAGACACAAATTATTGATATCAATAATGACAAATGGAGTATCACTACTGACCCAACAAACAATAAAAAGATGTGACAGGAGACTGTGAATGACTCTCTGGCAATGAATTAAACTTAGATGAAATGAACATACTTTGAGAAAAATACAAAATGCTGAAAGATATAAAATAGCAAAGCTCACTCAATTAGAAATTGACATCCTGAATATCCCTGTATCCCTTAAAAAAAATTAAACTTGTATTAAAAACTCTTCCCAGAAAAAAAAGTCAGATCCAGGTGGCTGTACTGGTGAATTGTAGAAAATGGGGGAATTAATCCCCATTCCACACAAAGTCCTCCAGCAAGAAGCCTATGTCACCCTGATTCTATAACCAGGTGGAAGTATGAGGGGAAATTAAGAAAAACATTCTTATAAGTTTTAAGAAATTAGATGCAAACATTTATTAAATTAACTAAAAATATATAAAAATGTGCAAAATCATGACAAAGATACAAGGTTGATTTTATTTGAAAATTAGTCAATGTAATTAATGTATTTTTAAATATATAATTATCTCAATAGATGTAGAAAGAAACATTAAAAAACATAATATATTTTTATTGGAAAACATTCAGCAAAATAAGAATAGAAGGAAACATCCTTAATCTAATGATGTGAATCTAAAATACAGCTAACTCTATAATGGTAAAAATACTAAATATTTTCTACAAAATATTTTCTATTTACCATAGTCCACTCTCATATCTGGTATTCAACATGGTTCTAGAAGTCTCAGCAGTGACACAGGATGATAAAAAAGAAAACATACGGACTGAAGAGAAAAAAGGAAGCAAAAATATTTTTACTTAAAAATCTGATTATTTATGCAGAAAATTCTAGGGAACATACAAAAAGATATTAAGAGTAATAAGTTAATGTAGTTTGCAGGATACAAGATAGCAATAAAAAATCAGAAATTAAAAAAACAGCATGTTTACTACAGCATTAAAAATATTTTTTAAAATAGAGACAATTGGACAAAAGTTGTGTGAGGTCGATCAACAGAAAACTAGGAAACATTGCTGGGGAACCTGAATAAATGGACCGATCTGTTATCAGAAGATTCAATATTGTCAAGGTACCAATTCTTCCCAAATGCATAGCACAAATCTAGCCAAAAATCCTATCAGGTTATTTTTTGTAGAACTTTACAAACTGATTCTGAAATTATATGGAAATGCAAAGACCTAGAATAGCTTATTCTTTGAATAAGAACAAAGTTAGAGGGTAAACGCTACCTTAAATCCAGAATTTTATAAATTTATAATCAAGACAGGGTTGGATTTCCATAAAAGTACAAGGGTGAATAAATGAAAAAAAGTAGAGAACCCAGAAATGAATCCACACATAGATGGTGCACTGATTTTCAACAAAGGCACTAGCGCATTTCAGGAGCAAAAAGATAATCTTCTTAGCGAATGATGCAGAAGAGTGATTCCACTTGACCTCACACACAGTCCAACTGGAACAGGACAGAACGAAAATCTCGAGTGGAATGAAGACACACCATCCTAGTTATTATTCATGAGTAAAGAAAAAAAGGGTATTTTGTGACACACGGTTTTAGAAACTCTTGTGAACTTTCGGGGGAAAAAATTTGGTAAGTAAATTCCTAATCCCAACAAATAATTGAATCAGTAAAAGGGTCTCTGTTTGCAGAGAAGGATCCAGGAAAAAGTTGTACAAGTTAAAACCACATAGCTTGTTAATTATTTAACCGTATGTTGATAATATAGTTATGAACTATGATGTAATCATTAAGAAACCAATATATAAGTAGATTAAAATGCTATCATAAAAGGTACTTGGAATAGCACTCCAAATAACCAAAATGCACGCACACTGGGAAGAAAAGGAAAAGTTTGCGCATATGAACTCGGAGGCTGGAGGCAGCAGGAGAGGGTGTCCCGTTGGTGCTCAGACCGTGCGCAGACAAAACGGCTCCCTAACGCTGGAGGGACGGCACAGGGACGGTATTGCGGGGTGGGATGTCTAAAGTACGGGCGGTGGGGGGGGGTGTGGTATTTCATGGCATTAAATATACCATCAATAAACGATTCAGTGATGGACTTCATGCATTTAGCAACATGGTGGCAAAAAAAGGGGAAAGAAGGCCAATCTCTTACAAATGCAGCCCAGAGAAAAGGCTGATAAAGTATAATCATATTGGGAAACTATAACACCTGTGGATTTTTTTTAAGTTTTTTTGTTTTTTGAGAGAGAGAGAGAGAGCAAGCGAGAGAGGGTCAGAGAGAGGAAGACAGAATCCCAAGCAGGCTCCATGTTGCCAGCGCAGAGCCCAACGGGGTGGGGGGGGGCTCACACCCACGTCCATGAGATGGTGACCTGAGCTGAAGTCAAGAGTCTGATGCTGGACCAAGTGAGACATCCAGGCACTCCTACAGCTCTTTGGGTTTTTGACAAATAATAATAATGATCACAACTACAATAACACGCACACACACTCCATTCTGAATAATGGTGAAAATGCTTGATCCAACAGGGATTAATATAGAGGAAAGTCTACATTCCATAGACAGTATATTTATTTTACTTATACCTAAATATTAATCATATAGGACATTTTAATAGATTTCCGCAGGTACAAAGCCCAGACTGAATTCCCTTAACAGAATGCAATAAGGCTGGAATCAGTAATAAAAAGGACACACATATCAAGCTGAATAGTGGAGAAGCCGCCTGTACACACCTCTTGAACCAAACAGAACTCAAATCTGAGAATAAAAATTAGTTAGAAATGAACAAAAATCAGAAAACTTCACTTTAAAAACTTAAAGAATATGCTAAAGCCACACCCAGAAAAATTATAACCTCAGATGTTTCCACCATTCTGTAGGACGTGTAATATGCGTACATAATCACAATACATACACTTGGGTCTAAGAAAAATAGCAAGATACAAAATTCATACTTACCAGACGATTACCAAAACCCATGTTAAATAAAAAAAAATGACGCAGTAAAATCCTCCCAGTGACGATACTTTAGTAATAGTATCATTGTGTGCTGAATCTTTTCTCTCTGAAAATTCTACAGCTATTATCCTTTATAGAATATATTTATTTTATTTAAAAATTTTTTTATGTTTTTTATTTATTGTTGAGAGACAGAGAGACAGGGTGTGAGTGGAGAAGGGGCAGAGAGAGAGGGAGACACAGAATCTGAAGCAGCTCCAGGCTCTGAGCTGTCAGCACAGGGCCTGACGTGGGGCTCGAACCCACGAACTGTGAGATCATGACCTGAGCCGAAGCCGGATGCTTAAACAACTGAGCCACGCAGGTGCCCATAATATATTTATATTTAAAAGAAATACAAAATATCTAGGCTTCTACCTGAAAATTACATAATACAGGTTACTTACAATTTTAAACTTTTAAAACAAAGAGATGTCAATTCATGAGGTTGTTCAAGTAAATTCTTTTTTTTTTTTTTAATTCAAGTGAATTATATACAGTGTGATCTTGGCTTCAGGAGTAGAACCCAGTGATCCATCTCCTACATGCGACACTCAGTGCTCATTCCAACAAGTGACTTCCTTAATGCCCATCCCCCTTCTCCCCTGCCCCCACCCCCCTCCTCTCCAGCAGCCCTCAGTCTGTGCTCTGTATTTAAGAGTCTCTTACGTGGGCGTCTGGGTGGCTCAGTCGGTTAAGTATTAGACTTCAGCTCAGGTCATGATCTCACGGCTTGTGAGTTTGGGCCCCGTGTCAGGCTCTGTGCTGACAGCTCAGAGCCTGGAGCTGCTTCCGATTCTGGGTCTCCCTCTCTCTCTGCCCCTCCCTTGCTTGTGTTCTATCTCTTTTTTCTTTCAAAAATAGATAAATGTTAGAAAAAAATTTTTAAAAAGGAAGAGTCCTTACAGTTTGCCTCCCTCTCTGTCTGTATCTGATGTCCCGCCTCCCCAGGCTCATCTGCTGAGCTCCTCAGATTCCACGTAGGAGTGACACCAAGTGACACCTGTCTTTCTCTGACTTATTTCTCTGGCTCCATCCAGAATCAGAGTTTCTCTTTAGGAGAGGCGGTGGGTCCTGTGCATGAGGCCGTGGTGACGTCCCAGATGCTGGCACCTGGAGGCAGGGTCTGGGGACCCTGTCCCCCTGAACCAGGCATCCTGAGTCAGCCTGAGGACGTTCCGCTAGAAGCAACAGGGACCCAGGCCGTCTACCCCCGATGCCCAGCCCCAGGGCAGGCAGAGGCAGGACCGGCCACGGCTGGGGCCAGGCTGTCCATGCAGCATGCCCCCTCCCGGGCCTGGCGGGACACCCCTGGACACTTCTCTGGATATAAGTTCTGTCCCGTCAGGGTCTGCGGCCGCAGGTGCACAAACAGTGAACATACACCTGAAAGGCCTTGGGGGCCTTGTCCGACATGGGGACCTTACAGAGAGAGCGGGAGGGGACCAGATCCCGGGGCAACACCTCCCGCGGCAGCACGAGGGCTGGGCCATGGGAAAGCAGACCCCAGAGCAAAATGAGCTGTTCGGTCAACAGGAGCAGAGCGTGTGCTCTGTGGGGTGACACCGGAGAACAGGACAGGGTCCCTCACCCCCACCTGCGGACGAGGGGAACGCGGCTCAGGCCCTGGGGGGTGTCCAACGCCGCATGGGGAATGGGGAGCCCCACGGCCAGCCCTTCTGGCCGTGAAGGGGGTGCTGCCTCCGCACAGGGATTGTGGCCCCCACTTCGGAGTCAGGGGTGTTACTGTGTTTTCGGCTCGGGGCTGGCCGCCCGCGGTCCAAGGTGTCCAGGTAGGAGTCCCCTGCGCCTCTGCCCTGGGGCAGCCTGTTTCCGTCCTAGTCCCCATCAGCTGGCCGTAGAGTCCGCCGTCAGCGGTGCTGCCCAGGAAGCTGCTTCACCCCAAGAACGAGGCCCTGCGGCTCCTCGTGGAGGGAGAGGCGAGGCCGAAGGAAACGGGGCGGGGGCAGGGGGCCCGGAGGCCACGCCCAGGACGAGCTGGGAGGTGCCCGGGACCTCAGGAGCCGCACCGCCTTCGGGGGCAGAAGCCTCTTCTGGAAGTTTCTTGGCGCTGCGGCTACGAGAGCAGGGGAAGCACAGTCGCCACCAAGGCACAGAGGCAGCCGTCCCTGCGCTCCCGTCCCGCTGCGGCGCTCGGGCAGCCTCCCCCCTGCAGCCCGCACTCGCCCGCGGGAAACGCCCCGGGCATCCTGCCCCCGGCCTGTGCCCGCAGCAGCCATGAGCGGTGGCAGGGGTCCGTCGTCCCGAGGCCTCCCTCCCCCGCCCCGAGGTCGGCGGCGCATAACGCGGGGACGCACGGCCCTCGGCTGCGCTCGGGTGCTTCTGCAGGTGCACCCCGTCCGGCCACGGGAGGGAGGAGGCAGGTCCTGCTCGCCGGCCAGTGTCTTGCGTGGGACGGTTGCTGCTCATTCCTGCCCGGTCCTCCCTCCATCCTTCTCTCCCTCGTGAGGATGCCGGTCTGGACTGAATGGTGACAAGGAGCTATTTTATTATTCACCAGTGACACGTCACCCACCCTCTCTGGACTGTGTACATTTAAAAGAATTCCCTGGCAGGGACAGCGCCTGTGTCCTCCCACGTGAGCCCGGCCGCATGGCTGCTGCCCACAGGTCAGGAGTAGCGTCGATTATTTCATCATTCAGGGCTGGACCCCAAGAGCCCGGCGGCCCCGCCGCAATCACGGCCTGGTGTCGCAGCTGCCCACCATTCTGGGCACATGCCTCGGCTGGACCTCACTCAGCTGGGACTCCGGGCAGGTGCGCTGAACAAACAGGACCCCAAACGGGCCTGACCGCGTCGGGAGGGGGGGCAGAAACGTGTGTCCAAAGTGCGGAGCCCTCCGTTTTTCGAGGAGCAGAGGGACTCCGAAGTGGGTACATTTTCACTCCACTCACCACCAGGAGAGGGGCCCTCTCCCCCGCTCCCGGGGACAGCCCACCCGCCCGGCTGAGGCAGGTCCGTGGCACCGGGGCTGGCCGTGGGCCCCGCTCGTGCCCAAGCGACTCCGTCCCTTGACGTAAACAAGCACACGTGTAGCTGAAATCTTACTGGTCTGGCCAACCGCAGGGTTTTAAAGGTCTGAGAATAGGATCAGCATGTTGTCATCATGTTATGTCCTGGTTTACACAATTTTGAGTTCTTGTGAGGATTCCTCATGAAATATCATTTCGTATGTGGTTCAAGCCCCAATTGAGATTAAAAAAAAAAAAACAAGAAAGAAAGAAAGCGGAAACTCCAATGTGACACGACTCAAAGGACTTTCTTATTAGCCAACAAGAACAATTAGGAGATGTTTCCAGTAACTTTAATCTCTGTGGTTGAACACACAGTGTTCGTTTTCCTCTGTCAACAGCGCAGGCTGGGGTTTGAGCACATTTCCATATGCTAATGTTCCTGCTTCCCTTTCTGAAAGGTTCTCGTTTTCCGACGGTTCATTCCAGCGACACGGAATGGTTTTGCTTTTCATTCTCTGCAAAATCATGTATTGTTGCAAAGTGATTTATAATCAACAGGATCTCGGGAAGGACTACAATGCTGATTGGTTCTGACAACCAAAAATGCATTATTAATGAAATAATAACACTGGCAGCATCTCGGACGTAAGCTGATGGTGTAGCTTATTTTCTGTTCGGAACCTTGAGCCTCACTTTCTGTTTGGAGCTTCTCCAAGATGGACGGTCGGAGCAGAGTGCGAGGCGTAGCCACAGCGGCCAGGGAGCGCCAAGGGCGTCCACGGCAAGTGAGGAGCAGCCGCCGGGGCCCGGGACCGTGGCCAGCGCTGTATTTCATTCACATGATTCTTCAGCTTGACTTAACTCAGCAAACCTTGATTAGCCTCAATCAGAGGTCCCTCAAACCACACCATCTACAACCAACGAAGATGGTTTCTAAAAGGAGCACCCAATTCTCTGTTCATAAAGGAAAGTGCTTTGCACAGTTGAGACACAAACGCAGGGCATTCCATGTGCAGCTCCAGATTCCTGCCGGCATGAAGACGGAGCAAGGAAACAAAACCCGAAGGAGAACTCTACATCTTATCAATCCGTGTGATGGGATCGGGGACATCAGGAATTTATCCCCACAAATGCAAATTCAGGCGCATAAAATCTCCACAAAAATGCTCTGCTTTGGTTTGGTAGTAAACCCTCCACATCTTAAACTTACTAATTATACAAAGGTACCATTTTATTCCATCCATTCACTCCAGTTTCTGTTACTTAATTCACTGAAACACGTGCGCCTTGGTCGGATTATGCGCCTCGTCCAGGGGACTGGCACATTGTCATTGGTCCCTGTATTAATTGCGGTATGAACTTTATTGAATTTCCTGAGTGCTTTGCTGGACGGCCTCCAAACACTAACAGGCAAATGAAATTAAATAAAAAGGGTCAGCTATATTTAAGAGCATCGTGCGAGCGCTTTGGGGACCGGGTGTAATTAAAGAGGCCGTAAACCAAAACAGCAAGTGCAATGTCACTCTCCCAAGCGTGCACGCGGGACAGGGGACCCGGCCGAGCTCACCGAGGAGCTGGGGCGTCGCCAAAATGCCTGCAAGGTGTTTACCGGAGGACGGGCTTCCCACCCGGCTGGGACAGATGCCCGCGGAAGCCCGGGCCGCATGGGAGGGCCATGTGCCGGGCAGGACCCCCCCAAGAGGCAAACCTCCCCTCGGGGGGGCAGCCCCGCCCTGGACGCCTTTCCCCAGCGGGCCCCGTCCCGCTCACCGCCGGGGGGGGGGGGAACTGGAGACACGAACTCAGACGTGTGTCCTGTCTCAAAACACCTCCACGGGGACCATCGCCGGAAAGCAGGGGTTTTCACCTCGTTCCTCCAGGTCCCAACCGCTAGCCAATGCCTGGAACAACATGGGATCCCGACATGGGACTGGAACTCACACCTGTGAGATCGTGACCTGAGCCACGACCAAGAATGGGATGCTCTGGGGCGCCCGGGAGGCTCCGTCGGTGAAGCATCGACTTCGGCTCAGGTCACCATCTCCCGGTCTGTGAGCTCCGCCCACATCAGGCTCTGTGCTGGAGCCTGCCTGGGATTCTGTGTGTGTCTCTCTCCCTGCCTCTCTCTCACTCATGCCGTGTCTCTCTCTCTCTCAAAAATAAATAAATAATAAAAAAATTTTTAAGAAGAGTCAGAGGCTTACCCAGCTGAGCCGCACAGGTTTCCCCATAGTAAATCCTGAACGGCAGATTCTGAATTAGTGATGGGTAAATAGTAAAGAAACAACTAAAAAGCTACAAGCTACAAGAAAAAAAAAACATTTTTACGAAGTGGCAACACTGTGGCGATCTAAAAATTACTCCCCTATTCTTTTTTATCAATCTCCTCTCCTGTCTGCGCCCCTGCCCTCCTCAGAGCGGGGGCACCTGTTACAGGTTTTTGTCCGGCTGGTCACAGGGCTGTGGGGACGCTGTTCAGACGCTGCACGCCGTCTGACCCTGCCCTGAGACACGGCGATGTCCTGACAGCTGAGCCGACGCACACCCGGTTGGCACTGTCCCCCCAGACGCGGGTCGATTACTAAGCCCCCAAAATGGAGGCGCATACACACCTCACCTCCGAGCAGCCCTGCCCGCTGCTGGAGCAGCCACGGCCACCGGGCCACGGGAAGGGCACTGCCCCGCTGGCCTCAGAGTTCGTAGGATCGAGTGAGCACCGAGCGGCCCCTCAGAGGGGCTCCGGGGCCCTGGAGGAGGTGGGGACAGGAACGTGGTGGGTGAGCGTCTCCGTCCGCAGCGTGTGGCCGGGCTGTGCAGGCCATGGCCGAAGAACACATGCCAGGAACACGCGGGAACACCAGGGCAGGCTGTGTGGACCATCAGGAGGAGGGTGCATCAGGCCAAGCTTCCTTCCCACACGGGCCTGGAATCCGCTTCCTTTTTTCCAAAACTATTTATAAACTATGCACAAACATCGTAGCTTATACGGTCTCGTGTAGACGTGGCTACAAATTATATCTACGGTTATAAATGTTGGGGCAGAATATGTATGAAAATTCCTAATTCTACTTGGGCCTGAGGCTTGATTCATTTGCTCTGAAGGTAGGTGGACCGGTGAACACAGGGGGGTCAGCTCGAGTGAGGGGAAAAGAGCCTCCAGACTCCCCCCGGGGCTGCCCGGGGTCAGCATGGGTGAGCGAGGGCCGGGTGTGCCCTCACGTCAGTGCGATGCTTTCTTCCGGAGAATCACATCCACCGAATGCCATTCCATGTGCTTGTGAAATTCACTAGGGATTCTGCGGAGATTTCAAGGAAAGTTGGAAAATGCAGGGAGACGGGGGTAGGGGCACAGCGGGTACCTGAGTCCAGGAAGCGGCCTTGCTGCCCGGTCGCAGGGCCCCAGGGCCTGTGGGGCGCCTCCTGTCGGGCTCGCTGGGGCGTCGGGGAAGGACAGGCTGGTCCCGGGTGCCCGGGCCCTGAGAAGAGGCCCGGGTGCAGGCAGCGCAGGTGGGCCGGCCGGCCGACTCCTGGGGCCACACGGAATCCTCGGACCTGAGCAGGTTTCTAGAAACTAGCAGTTCTCCACCCACGGGGGGCGTTTTTAAAGCATCATTGCCAAGGTCCAACCTTGTCCAGTGAGCGGATCCCTGGAGGTGAGGCCCCACGTGGGGGACGTGGGAAGCCCTCGGGCAGTGCTGCGCCCAGGCCGGGTGAGAAGGGCCCCGTGCCGGGCTGCGCGGAGCAGAGGAGGGGCTGGAAGGCGGGTCCCCGACCCTCAGGACCCACTCGGGCCGGGGTGGCGGCTTCTCAGGGCAGACGCCCTGAGCGAGGACCTGAGCCTGAGAGAGCCCAGCCGGGACCCAGGGCCCACGGCCGCGCACAGGTGCCGGGTCCGCGGTGGCAGGGACCAGCCCTGCACGGGGAGGACGCTGGCTCGGGCACCGAGGTCGTCCAGGCAGGAGTGCGTGTGTGAGCGGGGGAGGTTTTGCGCGGAACCTGAGAGGCGCACTCTCTTACCGTTGCAGATAACGAGGGGCAGAAAGGGCCAGTGGATTTCTGGTCGTCACCCAGCATGTGCCCGCACAAGGAGGATGCTTAGAATAATGCGTTAGCGAATGTCTCATTCACACGATGTAAATATTTAATACGCTTCATTAATACATGATATCCATTATGTACATTATCATACGTAATATACAAATGGTATATTTACATTAATATGCAATTACGCACCGAGTTTATATGTACATGTATGTATAGAATTGATCCACACTTGTACGAACAGGTTCCTCCCGGAAGACGGCGGGTGACTGCGTAGATCCCCGGTACCGTTGTCTCTGTGAGGAGCAAGGCGAGCTGTCCGCGGGGAGAGTCCGTGTCTCCCTACACACGGTGGGAAGCAGACCCACGCTGTCCCGAGGACAAGGAGGAGGGGGAAGGGGCAGCGATCCTCAAAGGGAATGGAAGCCAAACTGAGCTGCGTAGGCTCCAGCTCCAGTGGGAGAGTCCTCCCCTAAGAAACTCCAGAAGCTTCCAGTTCTCTCAGGAGAAGAGCAGACCCAGCTTCACACTCCTGGAGGTCCAACCTCACATCTACACATAATTCCAAAGACCGACCGCCTGTCGGCCACAGACCCCAAGATCCAAGGGGGGCAACCTCGATCTGCAGGACGCCCGGACTTCTGCGTCAAGGCCACGGAAAAACCGCCCAGACCCGTGCTGGCCACGCCGAGCTCGAAGACCCTGCTCCTTCCCAGGTGTGTTGGTCACACGACATCCGTGTGTATAATTTGCGTGTTTTCACCACGCCCTCCCAGACGTCAGAACTGGCACTCCACCCCCCGAAGAGCGGGTTGTGGGTAGTCAAGGAAAGGTGTCTTCTACCACCGATCTGTCTCGTCCTTCCTGGACCGCGGGCTCCTGCTGTTTCCAGGAAAGCACAAGCAAATTAACTATGAGCGAGTGTGGTCCATCCACCCGAGGCCAGTCTGGTCGGCGCTCCCCCTCCCGCCCCCACCCTGCTGCGTCTTCACGTGGACGCGGCCCGTGGCCCCAAGGCTGAACGCACCTCACAGTCCAGGTTTGCCTGAGGGACACCCACCCTGAGACGCCCAGCGTGAGCCCATCAGTGAGCAGAACCCTGCTCTTCTGCTCTTCTGATGTAATCCTGTTTTCCATTAATAGATGTGCACGTGGTCATAGAATGTTCAGGAAAAATAGACAAGCTGTGTAGTTAGGGCCTGGGGAAAAGCTTTTCTACTTTTGCCTTACACCCTTTGTACTCAAACGTTCACCAACAGTATTTCCCCCCAAATAAAAACCAGCTGACGAGCGTGCTGTGTGTGGTTTGCTTCCAGCTGCGGGGGCTCCCCCCCCCAAGACGCCGCCTGTACCTGAGACCCCTTCCTCGGTGCCTGGTCCCTGAATTTCCACCATTCCTCTTCCCGACCCTTCTGTGAACCGGGAGGCGGCATGGGACTGGGCATCCGGTGACAAATGAACCACAACCTAATGTTATGTGCGATTCAAATAGCGCCAGCGAGAGGGAGCGTGGCCCAACCCGCTCCCGGGGGCTGTCACGCCCAATGGACTCCAGCCATCTTATTAACACTCAGGCCCGTCGTCATGATTCACTCGAGGCGGGCCTGACGGACCCCGTCACGTGCGCGACAGGAGGCCGTGTTCAGCTGGAGAGAATCTGGGGCCGCCGCGGTGCAGGCAGCGGTGCTCCGGGGGCCAGAGGTGCCGTCCGGCATCCCTGGCAGCCGGATGCTGGAGACCCCTGGTCAGTCACCGCTGCCGAGGAGCCCGTGTCCTTACCCGTTGCTCTCGGATACTCTCTGACGTGGTGTAAATAATAAATACGCGTGACCGTAGGTAGCGGCACACAATTCTTTACTTTCATTCCCTGGGATGGGAGCTCTTTTGAATTATGTTATCATTTATTACAAGGCCCACTGGCGTGCAGTCTTTTTTCTCCTGGCTCCAAACGAGCGGGTGCTTAGCGTAGATGGCACAGAACCGTTCAGTCGTGCACGTAAAGAACTTCGTGCCTCACGCCTGCACACAGGTGGACACACGGTTCTGGAGAAAGCCCGGCAGGCCTGGTCTCAGGAACCAGGAGGAGTGAGTGTCGCCAAGTCAAACACAGCGTGCAGGTGACCCATGTTGAGGCGGGCAGAGTGACTGAGCGGCGGCAGACTCCATCAACGGGTTAATAATTTTACGTGCTATTCTTTTTTGAAAGGGCTTATTTAAATGTTTATCAGTTGTGCAGAGTGGAGCGCGCTGGCGATTCGCTGGGGAAGGCTCATCATTGCCTATGCATGGGAGCGTTGTACGAAGATTAAAATAACATTGGGTATATTCTGTAAATGAAGCAGAGAACTAACAGAAGCCTCTGGAGTCCATTATAAATTTTAATAATACATCAAGGTAATGTAACCGAATAACTGATCTCTAAGGGAAGAAACACAACATTTGGCTAATATTACAATTTAAATTATGAAAACAAAAAGAGCTTTTAGTTAATCTTGTCTTTCTGCTTTTATTCTTCAGGCTCTTTTTTATTTTCCCTGAATCCAAAACACCATGTAAACAAATAAAAGTACGGGAGAAAATAAACAGTTTGGCATCTCAGTAGATTAATTAATGCGCTTCAGCCTTGGCACCAGTAGGCGAAAATTATGTGCATAAATAATATCACTAATTAAAAAGATGCAGATTAACATGCAAATAATGTTAATGAGGATCTGCCATTCCAGAGTGGATTCGCATAACATCAACAATTTAATGGGTTGGAAGGCTTGTGTTTGCATTACATTAATAAATTTCAAAGACCTTGCATAAAAAAGTTCTGTCGGAGCCCCTGTCTCCCACTTGTGAGTTATAAATTCTGTGGGCAGCGGCAAGCGCTTGTCGGCAGATGCCAAAGTCATTATTTGAAAGACTGTTGAGAGGGTGCTATGCGCCAGTGTGACCAGCTGTTGGGAACTGGGCAGTAGGCATTATTCCGTGCCAATTATTCATATTATTTGGGTAGTCTTGATATTTATTTAAACTGATTAATATTTTGTGCTCTGCATCTTGATCTGGAGGGAAATCATTTTAAGCAAGCAAAGTTTAAAAAAAAAAACCCTTACCAGCCTTTGATGTGTCGTGGAAGTTGAATGCATAATGAAACTGATGAAGCAGACATAATTCCGGACACTGGACGAAAACAACATTAAGGGTCTTAAGTGATGTCATTTAGCGTGGAAATAAGGTGTTGCGGCATTAAGTTCCGACTCTATGGTAATACACCGGGCTCTGTCTGGAAATGAAAAGGCTTCCGGAAGGCAAAATGCTGCTTGTTGGCTCAGGCCGCGTGCGAGATAAGGCTTCTGTGGATGGAGTTTTACGATGAAAAGCAAGGACCGAGGGGCCACGGGGACCTCCTTCCAGAAACAGCGGGTCACCTGCACCGTCTCCGGGGCGCGTCTGCGTCCTGCCCCGTCCTGGGCCGGGTCTCCCGGGCCGGCGCTGCAGCATCACAGCTGCGGGAACTGGGTTTCTTATGGCGGCCACACGGGCAACCGGAGGCCCGTCTTCTGCCAACGGGCCATCCGGGCTCACGCCCTCCGGAGGGTGGGAAGATGCCCTTGCCCTGGAAGCCAGCTGCGAGCGTTCCAGGGAGCCGTCCGTGCGGGGCCAGAGGCAGCGTGGTCGGAGCGGAGGCGGCCAGTGACCGTGAGCCCGGGTGAGGCCCCCGCCCGAGGGGGGCCAGGGCCGCTCCAAGCCCAGCCCCCGCTCGGCAAACGGCAGAAGGCAGCCGCTGACCCTTGCACGCACCTCAACGCGACCTTCGCCTCCTGCATTCGCACTTCTGCTCCTGGAGCAGGATCCTGGCGGCCACCCCCGTGGAGCCTGCGCATCCGGGACAGCCCCCGACGGGCCTGCCTGCCCACCTCCTGAGGGCTCCGGGCAGAGAAACGAGGCGGCGCCCGGAAGGTGTGGGGGGTGGGAGGCCCCGGGGGCGCAGATTCCATGTGTCCAGTCCTCCCGCCTGCAGAGAGAAACAAAACAAAAACTCAGGCGCTTACGGCTTCGACCACAGAGCCACGTGGCAGTTCCCCCGTGGGGCGTGGGCCCAGCTCGCCCCCCGCCAGCGTGTGGGTGGCAGGAGGCCTCCAGCCCCAATCCCGCGGCCCGGGTGGCAGGATTCGGCGTGCAGAGGTGTGCTCAGGGAAGGAAGTGGCAGCCACGGCTCCATAAGGCCACGTGCTGCGAGTGTTATGCGTTTTCACGCAGGAGCTCGCTGGGGGGGAGCCCTATGGAGGCAGCAAGTGCAGCCTGTTGACCTTTGCACCTGAAGGCTCTCAGCCTCCAGGGAGCCGAGGAGAGTGGGCGGTGGGCGGCCAGGACAGCGCGCCACGGCAGGCCATGGCCGCCGAGTGTCGTCGCCCGCGTGCTGTGTGCCCTCGAGCGTGGGCGGAGGGAGCGCTGTGAGCGGCTGCACGGAGCCCCCGCGACGCGATGTCTGGGTGCTGCCTCTGCAGCCGAGAGCCGTCCCCGCCAGGACGCGCACACACGCTTTCTGACCCTGCGAGGCCCGCCCTCTCCTCCGAGCCGCTCGCCCGCCGCGCTGTGGCCTTTGGGGTCGAAGCCAGGAAGGGTTAGGCGTTGAAGGAGACACCACCGCGCCCCCAGTTCTAGGCAAGTGTTTCCGTCGGGATTTCTCAATCGAGAAGGGCAGAGTCAGCGGCCCCTAAACGTATTTATTCTAAGGAGGACGCTCTTTATCCTCCGTCCCCTGGATTAACCTGGAGTCACAACTTCACACCTAATGTTGAGAAAACAATGTGTTTTTTTATTTTTTAAAATGTTTTATGTTTTATCTTATTTTTGAGAGACATACGAGCAGGAGAGGGTCAGAGACAGAGGGAGACACAGAATCCGAAGCAGGCTCCAGGCTCTGAGCGAGCTGTCAGCACAGAGCCTGACGCGGGGCTCGAGCCCACGAACCCTGAGATCATGACCTGAGCCGGAGCCAGATGCTCAACCGACTGAGCCCCCCAGGCGCCCCAACAATGGGATTTTTGATCATTGGCCTTCAGATTGGCACCAACGAGCACAGACACACACATTTAAAAAACAATTATGACGAATATGTTTCAAAATACACAGATCCCGCACTGCCGGAGAGCCTACTATGGATACGCCTGCCCGTTGAAGTCTGTGATGGAAACGGTTTAGGGCTTGTCCTCGCACTTGGCAAAGACGTGAATTACGGCTAACGGATGGATATTTCGCCCTGTGGACCTTGCGCAACGTGCCACGCGCTCAGGGAGGTTCCGCTGCACTCGGCGAGCATCTAGATGGACGGCAGGAGGCCTGGGGTTCTCGCTGGCCTTTCTCTGAGGCACTGGCTTTGCCTGGAGGCTATAGAGAGGGCCAGGCAGGGGGGACACACGGGGAGCAGGGGGGAGCGTCCCAGGATCTTAGCACAGGTCACGGTGGGATGCGTGTTTGCCAAGTAAATCCAAGCTGACCCCGTCTTTGGCCCCAGAATCTGGCAACTGTAATGATCTGACCAGACAGCGGTGCTTCACGCCACCCTCCACTCAGGTCGTTGAGGGCCGTTGGACCCCAGAGCCTCATGCCGCATGCATGGTAAGTAGAGGGAGACGAGGTAGCCCTGGCCAGCCCCCCAGAGCTGGCCACCTGGCGCTCTAGTAGCCCCGCCTTCCCAGCTGCTCTCTGCAAGGTGTTGTCCTGGAGT